>CAUYLG010074795.1:0-139284 GCA_963573385.1 Cacajao melanocephalus
TTATGTTATTTAGTTAGTTGCTGAAACTGTTCCAGCTTTTGCTAGTGAAAGCCAAGTTAGGTTGCTCCTGTATCCCACTGAGATGCCTCCGTGGTTTTGTGTTTTAAACACTTTTATTTTCTGGCATTAAAGCTCATCATCACTGGTCATTAGAGAAATGCAAACCAAAACCACATTGAGATAACCGTCTCACTCCAGTTAGAATGGTGACCATCTAAAAATCAGGAGACAACAGATGCTGGAGAGGATGTGGAGAAATAGGAACACTTTTATACTATTGCTGGGAGTGTGAATTAGTTAAACCATTGTGGAAGACAGTGTGGCGATTCCTCAAGGATCTAGAAATAGAAATACCAATTGACCCAGCCATCCCATTACTGGGTATATACCCAAAGGATTATAAATCTTTCTATTATAAAGACAAATGCACATGTATGTTTATTGCAGCAGTGTTTATAATAGCAAAGACTTGGAATCAACCCAAATGCCCATCAACGATAGACTGGATAAAGAAAATGTGGCACATATACCCCATGGAATGCTATGCAGCCATAAAAAAGGATGAGTTTATGTCCTTTGCAGGGACATGGATAAAGCTGGAAACCATCATTCTCAGCAAACTGACATAAGAACAGAAAACCAAACACCATATGTTCTCTCTCACAGATGGGAGTTGAACAAGGAGAACACATGGACATAGGGAGGGTAACATCACACACCAGGGACTGTCAGGGGGTGGGGGGCTGGGGGAGAGACAGCAGGGGTAGGGGTATGGGAGAAGGATAGCATTAAGAGAAATACCTAATGTAGATGGCAGGGTGACGGATGCAGCAAACCACCATGGCATGTGTATACCTATGTGACAAACCTGCATGTTCTACACATGTACCACAGAACTTAAAGTATTTTTTAAAAAGTTATTCCAGGCTAATTCTGTTCATTTGTCCAAGGATCTTTTATTCCTTTTCTTGAAAAATGACATTAGAAATCAAGATCTGGGCACTGGAAAGTCATTATTTTTAAAAATTAAATTTTCTAATTTTTTATTTACAGTACATTAGATCACCATTGATGTGTATATGTTGATCTTAAAAATGCCTACATTCGTTCTAAAATTTTATGTGTAATATTATTCTTCAGATAATAGTTGGATATACTACATGAATACTTACACTATTCTTGAAAATTTTAGTTCTTCTTTCTAATTCTCACATCTTTTACTTTATTTTTAGTCTTATTGTTTTGGATAGGATCTCCAGGTCAATGTCAACTGTGGCATCTTTTCTGTGTATTAGCTTTTAATGAATGTTCTAATGCCTCCTGTTAAGTGAGACATTTCCTGCAACTGTTTAATAATACTAATCAGGTTAAGTAAGGAATCTACCAACAAACGGCTAAAAAATCAATCGTATAGAGGTACTGAATCTCTGAAGATCACTTTTTTTGACCTTCTTTAATCACTTTATATGATAAATTAGATGAATATATTTTCTAACACTAAGATACTCCTCCATGTTTGAGATAATCTTTCTTTGGTTAGAAGGTATTTATTTATTCATTCTTTTATAGAACATGCAAACATATTATTTTGTCTTTTCGAATCTAATTTCTTAAAAAAGATCGTATCAATCTTTTAAAAACTAATTTAATTTTTTTAATGTCTGTATTCCTATCAAAATTATACATCTCTTTAAAATACTTCGGTAATTTAGGTTCTCTAGATAAATGTCATTTTTCCCAGGTTTTCAGATGTCTTTACTTATAATTATTCACAATATTCTTTTATAATTGTTAAAAATGTATCTGTAATTACAAATTAAAATACCTACTCCCATTCCATATTATTTTGTTGAACTTTCAATCTTTTTTCCTCTTTGGACCTTGCCATATATTTGTCTGTTTTATTTCACTTTTTAAATTGTAAATTCAATTCTGGGGTATGAATTAGTTTCTATATTTTATTTTGTACTTTATTAATCTGCTTTTATCAATTTATTTCTAGTTTGGGAAATATCTCCCCTTGTCATATTGTGATTTTTTAAAAAATTATTTGATTTTATTTTAAAATAAAATTGATAGCTACAATTTTATTTTAAATGCTACTTTAAATTCATTTCACGTATGTGTGTCTTTTCAAAATTTATCTCTATATAAGATTTTGGGATCTATCATCTTTTAATAGACAATTCACTGAGAGCATTGAGAACATGTTCTACATATTTTCAACAATTGGATATTAAAAGTTCAACTTGTGCTTGGATACAATCCATATTCTTTCAGATGTGAGGTAAAAGTCTCCTACTGTGATTGAAGTGGCTTCGCCTATGACCTGCACCAGCCCAAGCTTTGAAGGCAGGCTTACTAGGTATAGATATGGCTGTGCCCATCGCTCGATATGTAAGAACAGGCAGGGCATTTAAAATTTCACCTGCCTCAGCGTTCTCATGTGTACAATGGACCCTCCTGTCTGGTTGTGGTAAATTTTGAGCAAATGAGGCCACTGAAGGTTTACCTGGAATATGTCGAGGTGACAGTGTTTACATTTACACACAAGTGTTCACATTTACACACAAGTGTTCAGAAATATTAAATCTTCCTGGTTAACTCTTCTTTTTGTCATTATGCATAAATGATGTTTGTTATCACTAAAATGTTTTTTTTCCTAATATTGCTGTCATTTGTCCATAATTGTTTATGTATTTTTTATATATTTGTCTATAATAGTTTATATATTTTTAAGGGGGCAAATTGCTTTAACACTAAAAGTTTTTCACAAATCTGTTAGAGTCATACAGACTAGTAGCAGAACTGGCCAATAACTACAGGCATATAAATAGGCATATAAAATCTGTAATCTTAGCCATAAATAAATGAAATTTTAATAAACATATAATATTTAATATTATAGATAAAGATAAAAATTATTAATACCTACTGTGGATAATGAGAATTTGGAAAAATAATTGATTACCTTAATGTTTTGATGAGAGTTCAAGTTGTTACAGCTGTTTAGTAGACGCTGTAGTGATATTTTGAAAAATAATATCCATTAAACCCACTTCTAGATATTTATTCTACAGCTATACATATACATTTTACATAGATAAAAATAATATGACACTACTCATATTCTTATGACTGGATTATGTATTTTTATTGTTGTCTCCCTTCTTTGGGAAAAGAAGGAACATATTTATATGCCATTTATTATGGTATATATAATAAATAACAAATATATGAGACGTTTTAGTTTTTCAATTGGAATACTCTAAGCTATACTAATAAGCTACATGATGCATTTTCACCTGCATTGTTATAATGTGATACAGATATCTATTTAAATATTTTCCAGATAAGAATGTTTACATGGGGAGAACATTTTCCTAAAATTTTGTTCTTGTCTTCTGAATCATGGTCAAGGCTCAAGTATCTAGGCATATTACACATTCTGAATATTTTTCTGTACTGAATCTATGGCATACATAAAAATATGGCAGGCCTGCTAAAATATAAAGTAAAGCACTGTTTACCATGTGCTTTGTTCTCTCAGCAAATATATTATCATTGATGGCATGCTTAATTTATTTGTACCCTTTAACCTAAAGAAAGAAAATATAATTTGTTTTTGACCATATAATTTCTCCCAGAAAGCTTGCACTTGTCAACATCAGATATCTACAGGCTCTGGAGAAAAGGAAATTGTGTGGAACATCTAAAACAACTAATTTATGAGTCTACCCTCAAGAAATTGTAAGTCATTGAGCCTTAGAGATGCCCCCACCCAAATTTTTCACAAACATCTTATGTCATTCTGGAATAGACACCCAGAGACTACACTCTGAGAAAAACTGGAGGAAGAATTAGCTCTTTCCACAAGTCTTGGCAATGTTAATCTGTTTTCATTTCCCTGTTGTCTGCTTCATGAAAATCGCAAAAATAATTGGGAACTTATTCTCAAAACAGTGACCACAGAATGACCTTTTACTTAAAATTGTTTAGTTGGAAATAGGTTCCTGATGTATTCTCTGCTCAGATCATTTTAGATTAGAATAAATTGATCTTGTTAAAAACTGAAGGAAATATTTTTCACCTTTTTAAATTTTTTAATTAAATTGAAATCTAAGGGTACATGAGATCTAACCTGAAAATGGGCCAATTAGTCAACGACTAGCCATACCAAAACCACATCCTTAATTTCTTAAGCATCTGCTACTTAAAAACTTGACTTGAGTGGAGCCCTGGTATAATCTATTCTGTTGCTAGAAAAATATGCAGATTCAGAGTTACAGGGGTTTTCCACTTGGAGTGGTAAATTGCAAAAATTCCCCCAGTCTCTCATTTTATTGCTAGCATATTCAGAGAATAGGGAGAATATTTGGTATAGTCTGGTACCTCAGATAAGTTTCTGAAATTACACCAATGTCATGTTTCATGCTCTAAAGTAAAATGATTGAGCAAACTACACATTATGATACTATTTATGAAGTAGTAATAATATTATGATTAGAATTCATCTTGAACTGTGTACCTTTCAGATTGGGAGGCCGAGGTGGGCCTCCATGTCAACTAAAATTTTCTTGACCTCTGCTCTGTTTCATTTTTAAATCATTCTGTTTTCTGCTTCTTCTTATAGACACTTTTTTTTCGTGGGTTTTCTGTGTTCTTTGTACAATTGTTTTAGATCTAAATATCTCAATGATCTTTCTTCTACTAAGGCCTCTCTCATACCTTTCTTATATGTGATCCTTTTCTTCTCTATTCTGAAAATCACACCTCAGCATCTATTTATCAAAGCTTTGCTTTTTCCACTACAGTCTAATAAGGAGTTGGTAAAAGGAAGTCTGATAAGGAGTTGGTAATACGTTTGCAATTAATAATTATAGTTAATATAAAATAAATATGGTTAATAATTATTAAGAGGTTATTGTGTATGTTCCAGGTTCTGCTTAAAGAAATTTGCATAGGTTATCATCTCATTTAATACACACAAAAATTCTAATATACCCTTTATATAGATGAAAAAACTGTGGCCCAGATATATTCATCACTTGCTCAAGTTCACATAGCTTATAAATGATAGAGCTAGGATTCTAACTCAAACTTTCTGATTCTGGAAGCACTGACCAGTAGTTCTCAAAGACCTCAAATCTACTGAATGAGAAACCTTAGTGGAAGGCCCAGTGATTCTTTAAGACATGAAGAGAATTCTGACGCAAGTTGAGGTAAGAGAATCACTACACTAGGCTGTACTGTTTCAGGGCTAAATTTAACACAGAGCTGGATATAAATGCATGACAGATATGTCTGAATAAATAAGACTAATTAATTATTTTACTATCACTCTTAATATTTGCCTTAAGTTAAACAATCAGTTTTATAACTAACTATATTAGTTGTTCAATTAATGATTTCATATTCATTATGAATTTTTAGTATACAGGAAATTAAGCTCTATGATGGAGCCAGAAATATATAAGACTGTCATTTTCCTCAAAAAACTTAGGGAGATAAATATATTTTTTTAAAAATTCACCAAACACAATATATAGTTTGATAGTTTAGAATATAAAGTTTTGGAATGAAAAAATGAAGTTTGAATTTGAATTTTAGCATTGATTAGCTGTGTGATGTTATCCAAGTTATTTGACTATTCAAAAGCTCAGTATCTCAATATTTCTTAAAGAACTTAATGTGTGGCAGGTGCAGTGGCTCATGCCTATAATCCCAGCACTTTGGGAGGCGAAGGCAGGCGGATCATGAGGTCAGAAGTTCAAAACCAGCCTGGTCAACATGGTGAAACTCCATCTCAACTAAAAATACAAAAAATTAGCAAGGTGTGATGGGGTGTGTCTGTAACCCCAGCTACTCAGGAGGCTGAGGCAGGAGAACTGCTTGAACTGGGAGGTGGAGATTGCAGTGAGCCAAGATTGTACCACTGCACTCCAGCCTGGGCGAGAGTGAGACTCTTTCTTAAAAAAAAAAAAAAAAAAAAAAGAACTTAATACGTTAGGATATTATAAAAAATAAATTTAAAAATGTGTGTTTCATACAATGTTTAACATACATTAAACTCTAAATATATATGAATTACTTATCATTACTTTGCTTACTACTATTACTCTTACCATTAAAAACAGTATTACTACTAACAATAGACAGATTTATACTAAGATCCTCATGAACACACAAAAAAAGTGGCATTTAGAAGTTGAAACTAAAAGATCATTGAAAATTTGGATGTTTAAGGAAAAGATTAAAGAAAAGAAAGAACCCAAGTTGGCTTTTATTTTTTTAAATCTCTCTCTGGCAAAAGGAAAAGGAATGGGTAAAAAGAGAAATCTGAAAGAATATTTCTGGGAAAGTAAACAAACCATTGTTGATGAAACAACAAATCTGTGAAGGAAAATAGGTGAAGAAGGATCAAGCTCAGAGTTTAAGTTAGTGTATTTGAACTTTATCTTGCTAAAAACTAAAATCCATTTCTATCAAAGACAAATTTCATGTTATACAAATATGCTATAGCATAACAACAAATATTATAATATTTGAGCAGTGGGTATTTACAGAGAACCAGTTATTTACCAGTTATAACCGGAATTATTTTAATTCTCTAAATGCCGTGTCAAGCTAAAAATGTGTAAAAAGAAAACATAAAGAGAAGAATGAAAGCACTGTTATAAAGGTACATAATAACATTGTTTAAATATATTTTAAAAGGTAATGATCACCAATCACAGAGAATCTCTATAGGCTAAAACTTGTGCATGAGAAACAGATCACAAAATAATGGAAAATGAAATTTTTCAAAGGAGATCTGCAGTAGATTGCACTCTAATGAACCATTTGTTTTATAAATTCCATTAATAATTTTAACTGTACATTTCTCAACCTTTTGTTTTAGGGCTCAGCCAACATTAAGTCTACTAACAACTGCATTAACAATAGGCAAGAGAAAAAAACTGTTTCCTGTGGTTTCAAAGAGATTTTCCAAGCAGATTCACTGGTAAGAACAAATCCTCTTAGCTATTGTTGGCTTTGAAAATGTTTGGGTAGTGTAATAAGTAGATACTATTCTTTTTGTTTTGTCTACCTTTTTAAAAGAATAAAGAATTATACTTATTTAGTACATGGTACAATTGTAGAAGTTCTGAAAGAAACCAATTATTTCTTTAAAAAGAATTATATATTATTAAGCTTAATTTCTCATAAAATTGTCCACAAAATAATTGCATTTGAAGACTAAAAGACCAAAAGGACGGAACAAATAGTGTTGAAGTTAGATGAATAAGCTTTCTAACATGAATAAGAGTGGCTGATTTTATAAATTTATAAATCCAGTTTGATCTTATGCTAGTACATTTGTATAAGGAACAATATTACCTCTTAATAAGTTAATTATGTAAGTCAAGTATATCTAGTAAGTGAATAAAACAAAGAGAAATCCTATGATCAAAAGTTGGTTATTTTGCTGAGAATGATGGCTTCCAGCTTCATTCATGTCCCTGCAAAGGGCATAAACTCATTATTTTTTATGGCTGCATAGTATTCCATGGTATGTATGTGCCACATTTTCTTTATCCAGTCTATTGTTGATGGGCATTTGGGTTGATTCCAAGTCTTTGATATTGTAAATAGTGCTGCAATAAACATACATATGCATTTGTCTTTATAGTAGGATAATTTATAATCCTTTGAGTATATACCCAGTAATGGGATTGCTGGGTCAAATGGTATTTCTGGTTCTAGATCCTTGAGGCATTGCCACACTTTGTTCCACAGAATACCGAACAGTGCATGTTCTCATTCGTAAGTGAGAGTTGAACAATGAGAACACATGAATACAAGGAGGGGAACATCATGCACTGGGGACTGTCAGGGGCTGGGAGGCAATGGGAGTTAGAACATTAGAACAAATACCTAATGCTAATGCATGCAGAGCTTAAAACCTAGATGATGGATTGATAGGTGCAGCAAACCAAACCTAGATGATGGGTTGATAGGTGCAGCAAACCACCATGGCACATGTATACCTATGTAACAAACCTGCACATTCAGCACAGCACATGAATCCCAGGAATTAAAGTGAAAAAAAAAGTTACCTGTTATATTCACTCAATTTTAAGATCTCATGCCAATTACTCCTCAATTTACTGTACTGGATTTTAATCCCAGTGCCACTATGGAATGGTTTCATGACTGAGAGGCAGGCAATATTCCTTTCACGAAGAGTATTTTCCTTACAGATGCAATTGAGAACAGTATAATATTCCTTATGGAGATGCTTTAACAATTAAAATAAAAGTATATATGAAAAGGCCCAAAATATGACAGGCATTTATAGATGTTAGATATGATATTTGGTTGATTATGGAATTTCTGTGCTTTTTGCTCAAGAAAGAGAACATACTGGTATATAGGAGCATGCTGATTTGTAAACCAAAAGGAATTTTCTAAGTTTTTGTTTTTGATTTTTGTTCATTCATTATTTTGCAGATTGTGGGAGGTGATCCACCATAGATTTCTCGTGTTCCTGTAAGTCTTCCGAGCAAAGGGCAGGTTGTTTGCTAACCAGTATGTCTCCCTCTGGGGCAAAGGTTGGGCAGATTTGCTAGCAGCCTTCTTTACAAGGCTGCGGTTTCTTACACTCAAGGTTTCTCAGTTGTCACACAAATCCATTACATGCACACCATTAAGTTGGCCTACTTTGCATTGCTTTTGGGGATCGGGGTGGGCAAAGGGAGCCATTCATGCTGCCTGTTGTGCCAGGACTCCTCATGTGTCTTCTGCCAGCTTCTATGAACGTTGGGCAGGCTAACTTGTCAGCTTGCATGAAGGCTAATATCTCAGGCCCTTCACAGTTCTTGACAAGGACTAGCTTATCTAAAGGCAAGTCTTTCTACCTGATGAGGAAAATTACTTAAAAAGAAGGAAAACGGTAATGAGTTGGAAAGCATACAGCTAATAATGAGGTTACTTCACCATATTCTGTTTTTTGAATAAAGATCATACTATTAAAATGTCCTCAAATTTTTATTACATTCCACTTCATTGATAGCAAAAAAAAATATATCGACCAAGATATTTAAATATTCTCTACTTCATATTTTCACATGACGGGGGATAAGATCATGTTCTTGCTCTTTTTCTGCTCAAATCACTCCTTTGATGCAGCCTTCATGGTATGGACTAGAGGAAAGTCTTTGTTGTCATTGCATGATAAATTGATTTGCCTGAGAGTGTGATGGAGGACTGAGGAACATGACCATCTTCAGAGAAGGAAAAGTTAGATTAGTTACTTCAATCTTAAAAAAAAAGTAAGAGTTCCTGAAAGGGAACAGTCATTTAGGTTCTGTATGTGGAGAAGTGAACGAAATGAATCATCACAGAAAGGATTAGATTAGATATAAATATCACCTAGTCCAAATCTCTTTAAGGTCACACCGTGCAATTGGTAGAAAAGATCTCATAACTACAAGGCCAGCGTATTATTTCTCTACAGCAGACATCCAAAACTGTGACAGCAATACAAAAGGAGTCTGGAGTCACAGTTACATTGATTTGGAGGAAATACATATGAGAGAGCTTCTCATTTTCATTCATTGTCTCTTTCTTTCACTTTAATGTGGCTATTAAATTATTTTTTTCCATGCAATTGTGTTGCAGTTAAATGTAAGTGTTTTTGAAATTGATAATTTTTTTTTCTCCTTTAGGTAATGAAGTACCTATTTTGATTACCATTATTTATATGTATCAAATCATTCATAGTCCTATTAATGAAATAGTACTGATGCAGTTTGGTGTAAGTTATATTTGCAATTTTGATCTTAGCTGGATGTTTTCTATAAGTCTTGTCAATCTTTTCTAAGGCAACCATGCTGGTGAATCTGTTTTATGCCATTAATTGTCATTCACTGAAATAAATATATAAAATATCTATATGTGTTTACACACGCTATTTTTCATAAATACATATATTTTATTGCATAAAAAAGTTTTTAAAAAGGTTCATATATAAATGAAAGTATTCTATAAATAGTAATGTGGTGATACAAATATCAATTAATGTAATATAACCATGTCACTAGGAATTATGACTTATTGAGAAGTTCTAAGGATAGTTTGGATTCAGAAAGAGTTAGATTCTAAACAATGGAGGGTTTCCCACGATGTCTAACAAATATTAGTGTATTCACAAGTATTTTAATATTTATGAAAATAGTGTTATTGAACATTTAAAAATGCCCAGGGAAAAGTTTACAATCTTACTTTGAAGTGTATCACTGGTTTAATAGCTGCCAAACATATTTCCAATCCAAATCTAAATAACTATATTTTTATTATACCTACATTTTAATATAACTACAGAACAACAGGATAGAGAATTAAAAGGACTGAAAACTGCTTGATTTTGTTTCAAAAAGAAATTTGGAAAGTCTGAGGAATTTAATTAGATGTTAAAGTCTACCCGCCAAAAAGACATTGAAGTCTTTCTCAGAGCTAGCACCAAAGATAAAGCCAAATAAGTTTTGTGGTAAGGCAGAACCATTAAACTGTGTTAACAAGACAAAAGTAAGTAGTAGGTGAGTAATTTCAGACTGGTGATTACCAGGTGATTATTTACTAATCAGTTCTTTGTTTAGATAGAAAACAAAAAGACTATAAAGCCCTTGTTATTTGTGAATTGTTAAATGTTATTCATTTAGCAGAATGGATTGATAATTCCAATATATTTTCTAGTTGATTATCTCAAAGACATTGATTCTTCCCTATATTAAAAATTACCACCAAGAAGAGCTTGAAATGTTTATTTCAAGAAAGTACTGCCAAATGAGCTGAGACTCCTCCCACCCCATCACCCCACAATCAGGAAAAGTTATTCTCTGCCTGAACGTAATATAAGAGCCAACCTCCTTTTCTCCCTTCATCCTCTTTTTTCCTTTTTCCTTCCCTTTCTTTCTTCTTACCATTTCTTGACTCCAGTATGTGCCAGGCACTGCTAGTTTATGTAAATCTAATGGAGAGCATTTTTGGAAATCAACAGCAAGAAAAGCAGACAATCTGATGATCACATCAGTACTACCCCTAAACCTGGGCAAGAAGGGTCCCTGTCCTGGGTCCATGACCTTAAAGGAATACTTGACATATCACAAACACATTCCAGACATGTACTAAAAAACATATGGCCACTTTGTCACTTAGAATCTTACATTCAAGTTCAGCATAAGATAATGCTTAATTTTAAACATCTACTTTCATATTAACATTGCTCAGACCTCTGGGAAACACTTTTCAGCATTCATCCTATTCGCTTTAAACTAAAGTAAATGGTATATGAGTGCTGAAAAAACGTGTGTGCTGTATTGCATTAGGAGATAAACAACACTTAGATACTATGGAGAGAATAGAGCAGTGGATAGTCTTAGGTAGGAGAAAATGGACACATATTTACTCATAAAGTTACAATTAAGGCAATAGATTCTAACATAGTGAAATATCATTTCTCAAAATTGGGGAATACCTATTTGTTTTTTCTTATTTCATTTTGTTTCCAAATGTTCTCACACATTCATGCAACTTTCATTCAAATTGCCCATTACAGTGAAGAACCATCTTGAATTATAAAATAATTGATGCCCACTGGTAATATGTATATATGAAGACTTAGATATAACATATGTGAAGCATCATTTCCATTAACGCAATAACAACCAAAATGTTCTCTATATTGTAGAAAAGTAAAATTATAAATTGCTTTATCATAAAATATGTTGTAAATTTATCTTCAAAATGTTAAATAAAATAATATAAATATGATAATTATTATTTTCATAATTAAAATTAAGAGGTTAAAACAGATTGTAAAATATAAGTATTTTACAAGAAAAATAACTTATTTTCAGAAGTTAATACTTCTATTTTCATTTACATTTTTGATCAAAATATATTTCATATAATGTATAAACATTATATTTAATTTTAATATTTTTGAGCATTGAAAATGAATGCAAAGATCATTGGAGAAATAAAAAGTTCAAAAATGCAACATTTCTTCTCTGAAAAAAATGAAAAAAGAAAATATGTAATTTTTAGAGAGGCTGTCTGCTTAACTTTTTAAGAACTTCAGACAATAAAAAGGAGCTTATTTTTTGGGAGCATGACCCACTTAAAATTTGCAATCAGGACATTACAAATTCTTTATTAATGAATATTTAATTACTTAATGACTGATTGAAACAGTGAAACCAAGCAAAAAATAATTATTCTTATGAAATCTACTGCTTGAATAGGTCAGAGGAAAGTTTTATAACTTCATATTCTTTATTGGTTGAAGATTTAATTACCCATAGAAACAATGGAAATGCAATGTGCTTCTATTTGCATACATTTGCTTATATTTGCATAAATGGTCTCTGGAAGGGCACTTGGGGAACTCTGCAGATGGTTATCTCTGGGACAGGCCACAAATGGCTGGGTGAGCAGGAGAGGGTGCTTTCTGTACTTTTTGATCACTATGTAGATGTTATTTATTAAAAATGCATTGATTTATGTCCAATTTTAAAATACCCTGGTTAGAAGTTAGGGAATTCTTTCTCTGCTCATGTTATTCAGTTCACTTCTGTCTTCAATGCTTATAAAAATGAGATATTATAACTTAGAATTCTTTTCAGTATTTAAACAAATAATTGGAAGTCATTTACCTAATATGCCAAGAAGTATGCCACCTGTACATCCAAGTTCATGGAAAGAAGCATAATTCATTATAGCCAAGATACAGAATGAATCTAAACATCCATTGCAAACAAAAACATATTTATAGTTCCTTCCACTGACTGAATGGACCACCACTCTCAGCCAAGGGGACCCAAACTAACCTGAAAAACTAGTTCAGGCCATGATATTACTGAAATGGGGAGGTCAGACATGCCTCACTTTACTCTTCTCCTTTTGGAGTTCAGGTACAATTAACTGGCATTTATATTACACTAGAGATGCTAAGACTGACAGAACAGACTGTAGCAATAAGACACCAACTCCAGCCTGACTCTGGTACAACATTGTATAACAGATGACAGACCCTAAAAGGAAATCAAAGGATTTCACCCCATAACATATTTCTCTGACATATTCTGAAATGACACTGCCAAGCTGTCTTTTGGGGGAGACTGCATTCTTTAGAGCATCTTCTTCTCTTACTAGGTCCCTCCAAAGAGTCCAACATTTTTGATAAAAGACATTTACATCTATTATCTCTGATGCCTGTTACCTGGAGGCTTCACCTACATAACAAGAACCTTGGCTTCCACAACCTCCATCCCGATATCTTAACAGAAGCTGATTTCAATTATTCAGTCAGAGCTTATCCCTTTCAACTAATTGCCAATAAGAAAATCTTTCAATACACCTATGACCTTGAAACCCTGCCCCCGCACCCATCCCACTTTGAGATTTCCCACTAAAATGTATAAGCCTAAACTGTAGCCCAACCACCTTGGGCACATGCTCTCAGGACCTCCTGAAGCTTTGTTATGAGCTATGACGCCTTAACCTTGGCAAAATAAATTTTAAATTCACTGAGACCTGTCTCAGATACTTTTTTTTTTTTTTTGAGACAGAGTCTCACTCTGTCACCCATGCTGGAGTACAATGACGCAATCTTGGCTCACTGCAACCTCCACCTCCGGGGTTCAAGTGATTCTCCTGCCTCAGCCTCTCAAGTAGCTGGGATTACAGGTGCCTGCCACCATGCCAGGCTAATTTTTTGTATTTTTAGTAGAGATGTGTTTTCACTATGTTGGCCAGGCTGGTCTTGAACTGATCTCATGCTCTGCCCACCTTCGCCTCCCAAAGTGCTGGGATTATAGGCAGGAGCCATTGCACCCATCCTCAGATACTTTTTGGTTTACACCATTAGTGCATGAATGGATAAAGACAATGCAGTATATATACAAAACAGAATATCACTTAGCCTTACAGAATAAGTCAGACAAAAGAAAACCCTGTTATTTGTGACAACACAGATGAACCTGAATGACATTATGTTAAGTGAAATAAACCAGGCTTAGAAAAACAAATACCACATGATCTTACTCACAAGTGGAATGTAAAAAGTTTGAGCTCATAGAAACAGAGAGTAAAATATTGGTTACCAGAGGCTGTGGACTGCAGACATTAAGGAGATACTGCTCAAAGGACACAAAATTTCCATTACACAGAGGGAGTATGTTCAAGAGAACTACTGTATATCATGGTGACTAATAACATAGCTAATAACAGTACATTGTATATTTGAAAACAAGATAGTAGATTTGAAGTGTTCTCATCATACACAAAATTATAAGTATGTGTTATAAGTTAAATAGCTTGGTTTGGCCATTAGACAGCATATACATGGATTGAAACATCATGTATGTCATATATATATATATATATATATATATATATATAGTTTTTACTTTTTAGTTAAAAAGAAAACCATGGCACTAACGAATAATCAAAGGTGGACAAAACATAAGAGCATACTAAAAGTTTTACTTTATTTTTGCTATTACAGCTTTTTATAATTCTCTATCTTACCTGGCTATCCTAATATGCTATTTAACTAGAAATCTCTTTCTACATCACACTTAAAAAAGAAAACTGTCAAATAGTATGTATTAAAGATTACAAACACAAAAACACATGGTTATACTTAGCCATGTGTCCTATATTTAACCCTCCCATGGCACAGAGCCTGCCAGGGAGACTAGAGAGTGAAAAAGACAATTGCAGTCCTATTTGGTAATTGTTATAAAGTGCTAAGATTGGAACACTACTGAAACATAAGAGAAAAGGTACATAATTCAGACAGGCAAGCAGGAGTTCACCAGGGGAAAAAGTGGGGTTGAGAAGATCCATTCAGGCAAAAAAAATTAAGACAGGATAAGGTTCATTGTAGGCGTTTAATTTTCACCAGACAAACGGGGGAAGAAGGCTGACATAGACCACCTAGGACTTCACATTATTTACTAAAGAGTTCATGTGTTATCCTGAAGGCTCTGGGGAAATATTGGCAAGATTTTAGCAGACAAGTCACTGTGATCAGGTTTGTTTTTTGTAACAATCACTTTACTACTGTGTGGAGAATAGATTGGAAGAGGGAGCACGTAAAGCCAGAGGCAGTTAGGAGGCTGTCGAAGGAGAGAATGATGATAGTCTAAATAAAGGAGGTGGAGGTAGGGATGGCCATGAAGGGACAGAACTACTTGTTGATCGATTTTTTTTGTTTGTTTGGTACATTGGAGATTAGTATATTTCCTACAGTCCAGGGTTGCCAGATTTACAAATAAAAATACAGGATGTACTTAATAATTTGAATTTTAAAGACATCAGAAAATAATTTGTTAGTATGACCATTTATTTGAAAAAAAGATTTTCTTGTTTATCTGAATTTTATATTTAACCATGTGTCCTATATTTAACCTGGCATCGTACTGCAATGAAGTATTGAATGTAATATCTTCATTTCTGCAACATTTAGGAATCCCTCTGTATTGTAAGGCAGCTATGGGTTTATTTATGCAACTCACAATTTTACATCAAGAATCACAGAAAAAGCAAATTAAGAACTATAAGCAATTGCTGAAAAAAAGTAAAAATCGTGTAAAAAGAAAATAAATTTCCATTAAAAATTTAATGTACTTATTTTGTTGTAATACCTCTGGCTTCTACTCAGGTTTTAATGCAGAAAAAGAAATAATCACGATAGCATTAGCGATAATCAATTTTCCCATGTCAGTGTTTTCTCCTTTCTTCCCTTACTGTCAAGATTGTATTTTCACTTTTGGAAAGATAGGTACTGAGAGTTAATTTCTGAGATGATGCTATTCTTAAACTTCTGTCAAGTAAAAAATCATGATATCTATACATTTGGAAAGGAGATTTTATTTCTCATAAAGGATAAGAGCCTGCAAGGTGGTCATTCTGACAGGCTAAGAAAAGAAGCCGCCAGCAGAGCCCAGAAGCAGGCACTTCAAGGTATGGGAGGGTGAAACAGGGATTTACACTAAACAGGTTAGTCAAGTACACATATACCACAAGTTACAGGAGGAGCCGTGAATATTCATGAGGGGCAACCTAACACATGCAAACTGAATGAACATGCAAGTTACGTACAACTCATATTTACTTTAGGGTAGAGACACAATGTTTAAATGTATTACAATTAGGCCCCATATGTCAAAAGGTAAAGCAGAGACACAAAGGCATTCAAGTGTGCAGTCTTTGAAAACCAGCCAGAATCAGGCCAGGATTGGTGGTCTCTTAGCAGAAGAAAATGAGTGAAATCAGTCTCTTGTCCCATCTAAGCTGTAGTTGTGGCCTGCGGAACAGGGGGTGGAGGGTCAGAGTCTGTCATTGAGCTCCAGTTGTTTTAATTGGCTTGTCTCGAGGCCAGTGCTTACTTAGCTGCTAGATAGAAGGAAAAACCTTGTGGCAGTTAGAACTTATTCTTTAAGTGTAGGGCTGTGTGACTTAACCCTTGCCTGACATGGCCTTAGCTCTTGTTTATAATTTGGCATCTTATTGGGCCACAAAGACTCTATTCTATCAGTCTTATGATCTCTAATATTATTGCTGGTCGGTTGTGTCTAAACCACAAAGGAAGCCAATATCAGAGGCGAATCTGACCTCTCATCCTGTCATGGCCAGGAACTTTCATTGATAAGGTTTTGCTGTGGACTCCTTAGCCAAGAGAGAGTCCATTCAGTCGGTTAAGAGAGGGGCATAGGATTTTATTTTTAGTCTTACTTTACATGTATGAACTCACTTAATTTTAAAAACAATTAATGAGGTGGGTATTAAAGTAGCCTGATATTTAAGAAATCTACTTTCTGAAAATGGCTCAGTAAGATTACAGAAATTTCTTGAAAACACAGAGCTAGACCCCAAAGTAGCCAGTGCTTGAATTTAGCTAGTTTTGGTTGTACCATCATATAAATTCTCTTGAAGAGACCACCTCATCTATAACTTCTTTCAAGCCTCTGTGGCTGATTTATATAATTTTATAAGTTGACAGTTCTTAATAAGTTGATCTGATGCTTTCTTCATATTTAGGTTGGTCTAAGAAAATTTATAACATTTAACTTGAGCTCATCTTACTAGACCTAAATTGATTTTGCAATCTATACACCGAGACAAATGAGACTAGCTGGTCAGAGTCATTTTTGAAATATCTATGCTTTAAGTCCATTCCACCAAGGCCTTGTTTCAAATTATTTAAAACACTCAGAGAATATTTTGATGCTTTCGCATTCACTAATATTCATTTCAGTATTACATCAGCTATTCTCCTTTAATTTTCATTGTTAAATGGTCCAGTTTTCCTCATAATTTTTGCCAGCTTTTAAATAATTACATATAAATGAATGTGATTCTATGACATTTGCCAGGGAGTTAATTTTGCTCATCATTATATTTTACATTTTTCAGGCTCATAATTAATATTTGTACCAAAACATTTCTTTGAATATTAAAACCAGGATCATGTTCTGAATCACTTAGGTGCTATCATTAGGATATGTTTAATTCTGTTTTTGTTTTTAATTAAAACCACCAAAAAGATTTGTTCATTTTACAAGCTGATTAACATTTTAAAGGCTGATTAGCATATAACAACCCCCTTAATCATGTATGTATGTGTTTACATATATACATACATATATGCCTATGTGTTCTGTATTACCTTCAGCAAGAAAGTAATCTCCACCACCGCTGAATTCAGCAGACATTGTTTATGCTCCCCTTAAGGCATTCATCATTTCCAGCTTGTATTCTAGCAATTTATGCATATTTTTTATCTCTGTTAAGGTTTTTACAGGTAGGAAGTGTGTTTAATTCATCTTTATATCTCCCACAGTGCCTACACACAGCTTTGCATACTGTGAGAACTTGTTAAATGTTGTTAAATGAATGACAGAAGAAAGTAAATTTTGCTTATTTGACTCTCGAGTCTAGATATTTTTAAAATCCAAATGCAGTAAATTTAGTCTTTATAAAAGCTTTCCCTCAGACTTTTGCTTTTCACTAATATAAATGTATATTTGATTATGAGAATTTAATAAAAAACAGTGTCAGAAGTATATTTCAACCACACAGTAGACAGCAAAGAGGCTATTTATTGGTGAAACTAGGCAATATATTGGTGAGACCAGGCAATATGCACAATAGTTGATTTTCTGAACAACACATAGAGCCGTAAAGTGATTAAACAGCATTGTTGCTGATAGAGTGTTGGGCCACAAGGTCAATTGAAATCAATATCTGAATATATGTTTCTTAAATGAATCTATATTCGAAGAGTGGACATTACTACCATCTTCTCTTACTGTGATTCTTTACTTTACCCATGGGTAAGTCACACGTAACAGGAACTCCTGACCTGTGTCTTCAAATGCAGCAAGATATAAGTAACAGATGGATCGACTCATTGATTTACTTTTCATTTAACAGATGTTTACTAAGTGTAAAGAGGATGCAATGTAAGCTAGGAACTAATAATATATGCAACTTAAACAGGATTTTGTGTTTCTTACATTTCTTTTTACATACATTGCCTAGTTGATTATCAAAACAAGTATATGACACTAGAATCAAAATACTTCTATTTGCATAGTTAATGTGTAAAAGGTGCAATAATGAGTCCCATATTAGAATAAGTTATAAAATTGAGACTGGAACTCAGGTTCTCTGATTACATGTTTCATACCCATTATATTTTCAGTAATTTCATTCCTTTCTAGAAAAAGGGAGTATCTTGAAAGTATCTTAAAAAGGAGAGGAGGAACATTCTCTAAGACTCATTACTGCTAATTAAACATAGCTATCAGCAGATAGTAAATCAGGGAAAAGAAGAGACATTTTAAAGAGACTTGATGGCCCACAGGCCAGCAGGATGTGATTATGACCTGATCAAATTATTTATAATCTCAAAAAACTAAGTCATCAATCTAATAGTAGTTTATAGGGCATTGACTACAAAGGAGGCACACACAAAAGAATGTGCTCATTACAGAATTGTGCAGAGCTGTGAGGTGGCCTGGCCCAAGAATGTGTGTGATTTATCTCTTCTGTCTCTAGTATGATTACTCATAGCTATTATCTCCATTATTTTATCCTGATTCTATGCTAAATAGAGTTATGCATGCGGTTTTCTTCCCATGTGCTGGACTGAATGTACTGTCCTCTTATCAATACATTTCTAAAGTGATACCTTGAGTATAATTTGGTTTTCCAAACCCTTTGCCAATAGGGAGACTCTGCATCAAGTGTATATGATTCCATTGGTAGTGATAGTTCCCATTAAAAATTACCAGGCTGGCATTACAGCTTATCCTTCATTAGGTGAGTCAAACTGCAGATGACTCATTCATTCTTGAAGAGGTGCTAGCAGATTTCAAAGGCTGCAAGGCTTAAGGCCAGACTCTGGAATGCAGCAAATTCCTATATGTAATCTACCCAATAGGCTTTAAGAAAGCTAGCTGACTAGCCTGACCCAAAAGAACCTTCCATTTCATTGTGCCCTGCTTTGAACTTCTAATTCTTCTCTCTCTGTATAATTATTCCAGTGGAAATAATTCTGTCAAATGCAAATCCTGTTCTAATTGTATTATGACTTACAAAATATTTTTTTTTGAACGAGAACTGGGTTATTTCACATAATCACGTCAATTCACAATATGTCCTCACAATAGATAATAAATAATAATGCTAAAACAGGTCTAGAACATCTTCACTGAAACCTGTGTTTAGGTTTCAGAATATTTTTAATTTTAAAGAAGCAATTAAGCACATATTTTATATATTAGATATCTTAGAGGGATCTGAGCTGCATCTTGCAATCAAACATGTAAATTTTTAAGATAAATATATGAGCATCTACAATACAGGAGACACATGAAACTGAAAAATAGTCATATGTAGGTTTAGGTGGAGTTTTGATGATGAATTACAAACAAATGTTCAATTTTTAGAATGGTCATATATCAGAACTTGGAATAATGGACTGTGACCTTATTATTTCACAACAGTTTTGTTTTATTTAATTTATTTCATTTATTCATTTTTAATTGAAGTATGCTGGGTATATGGTAGATTCACCTTATAGCAGTAACTTAAACATACCCTGAGAATGACCCTGTATGGCAGTATCTGACAGCAATAATTTAAACACATTCTGAGAATGACACTATGGTCTATAAAGAATGTGTGTTTGGAGTTCTGAACTAAGGAATCAAGAAGTGGCCAACCCAGAGATTCATTCCTTATCTATGAGGCACATTTGACTCATGGCCCATCACATGGAATTACATATAAGGGAAGGAGGTGCTTTGTCTGGGGTTGAATGAAGGTTGACAGGTGGAAGTTGCTAGGGGGAAGGTAGGTACTAATTGAAAATGCTATACAGACTGCATGTATTTTACAAATGGTAGCAGTTCTCCTGTCCATCCTGCCATGACTATACTGCCCTTTATGTAATTCCCCTCAATAAAGTCTACGTCTTGTTCGCCAGCTCTGGCTCCTTCTGTCTCTCAAACATGATGCCATTCCTACCGAAGTCCATAGCGGTCCAGAACAACAACAGGTCTTTTTTTATTTTAAAAAAATGTTTAAATTAATTATTTTAATTGACAAAAATTATATATATATTTATCATGCTCATGTTGTTTTGAAATGTGTATACCTTTTAGAATGGCTAAATTGAGCCAATTCACATATGCATTACCTCACACACACATCATTTTTTGGGGTAAGAACACTTAAAACCTACTCTCCACAATTTTCAAAAATTGCAGAAATACCACATGATCTCACTTGTATGTGGAATCTAAAAATATTTAATTCATAAAAATAGAGAGTAGAATGTTGGTTACTAGGAGCTGGGTGAGCTGTTGGGGAGTTGTTTGTCAAAGGTTATACAATTCCAGTTACACGGGAGGAAAAATTTCAAGAGACCTATTGTACAATATGGTGATGGTCACTATAGTTAATAACAATGTGGATCTTTACTAATCACCAAAAAGCATTTAGTGAGTGCTCATTATATATTCACAATAATCATATAAATTAGGTTCTTTTGCTGTTTTCATACAAATAAGGAGGAATCAAACACCTAAAACATTTCTGCAACCTGACCAAAGTCACACAGCAAGTTGCTGAGAACAAGGACAAAATCATTGTCCTTTCCTTCAAACATAACATACACTAACTTTGAAAGGGAAATTGGAAAAGATGTGCTTTGAAATTGGAAAATCTTTTTGCTTCCTCCCCAGGTCATCCGCACAGAAGTGGTTAAAAGGACAGACCATGACGTCAGATACCTGGGCTTGAAAGTTATCTCAGAAAATTTGTGTAAGGCACTTCAAACTTGCTAATGGCTAATTTATGAAATGGCTGGCTAGCATTCTCTATATTATATGTTAAAATGACTAAATGAATAATATCATGTGACTCTCCGCTCCACCTCACCTCCCTATACTCGTAACCACCATTCTACTGACTGCTTCTATGAGATCAACTGTTTTAGATTCCATGTATTTATAATGTCATATATGTCTTTCTGTGTCTGGCTTATTTTCTTCTTGAAATGCTTTCTTAACTTGGTAACATGACACTGTATTCTTTTTTTTTTCTCCATTCTAAATAACTATTCCTCTTTTTCACAATTTTTGATTTTTGCTCTATTGCATACAGCTGAGTAATTGGCTCTACAATTTGCTTTAATGACTACAGCTGAGTAATTGGCCCTACAATTCACTCAGGTTACAACACCCAGAACTGTCATTGATTTCTTTATTACTCTTTCATCTTACAGCTCATATATCAGCTCATGTAAGTGGTTTATAGCTCAAGAAACCTTCTACCATCTCTATAACACTGCCCAAGTTCAAGCCCAAAGTATTTACCTGGATAACCAAGGGAGGATGCTGACAAGTCTCCTTGTTTCTTCTCCTGTTCTATTTCTTCACAGATTAGTCTCTTGATAATATAGAGCAGCCAGAGAGGGACTTCAAAAATGTATCAGATCATGCCATTTCTCTACCGAAAATTCAGTGAATTATGTACTTATTAGGGCCTATAAGATCTAGCCCTAAATAAGTGCGCCAATTCAGCAGCCTCTCTCATCTCTTTGCTCTCTCCTCTTACCACGCCATCTTTCTTTCTGATCCTAGAACACAGCAAATAAAATTCTGCCTCTGGGATTTTTTTATCTTCCTGTTTATTTCCTGAATACTCAACCCATATCTGTTGTTGTAGAGCCCATGAGATAAAAATGATTTTAACATTTTTTAATGGTTGGAGAAAATCAAAAGAAGAATTTCCTGACGTGAAAATTATACAAAATTCAGACTTCAGTATCTATAAGTAAAATTTTACTTGCTCATTTGTTTACATATTTTCCATGCTACTTTAGCACTACAACAGTAGAGATGAGTAATTGCAACAGCAACTATATGGTTCACAAAGTCTAAATATTTACTATGTGGTTATTTACAGAAAACGTTTGCTGGTTGCATGGTTCTCCAAGTGTGGCTGTTGCCATCAACATCACCTGGGAACTCATTAAAAATGTTAATTCTTGGGTCCCTCTGAATACCTGCTCAGAAGTGCTGAGGTAAGGCCCAGCAATCCACACCTTATTAAGACATCCAGGGGATTCTGATGCACAATAACATTTGAGAATCAATGTTACAGAATACATAAATGGTTAATCTCTTACCATGCAGGTAATCCAGCTCCTTGGCAAACTATTTCTTGGCTATGCTATTTAAAGTTGCAGCCCTGTTTTCTTTTTTCTCTGCTCTTCATTTTCATTCATATCATAAATCACTATGCAACATTACGGTATAATTTTGATTATATTTTCTTCCTATCCTCACTAGAATATAAGCCATAGACTTTACCTGTCTTGTTCACTACTGAATTCCTAGCACATATAACAATGCCTGACAGATAAGAGGCCCTAAATTTTGTTAACAAATAAGTGGATGAATAAATATTTAAATATTGTATTTTTTAAATTAATGTTACTTTAAATAGCTACTGCCAGTCCTAAGTGTAATAATTTGCCTTCTTCTATTTTGCCATAGGTGTAAAAGGAAAATCATCTTTATGGTTTCTGACTTTGTAAATAAATTATATATTTTTATAGTCTGAAGCAACCTAGGTCAATCTTCAAATACCTGTAAAATTCTATAACTTATATCTTCTATGATTAGGTCAAGAATTCAAGAATTTGAGATTTAATGCTAGGATATAAACAAAATACTCACTCTGAGAATCTCTGGTGGATTCCATTATTTTGTTATGTGTTTGAAATAGTGATTATTTTAGAATGCCCAGGCAATGCTTTAGGATTGCTTATAAAGAGGTTACTTAAATATTTGTTTTGTACATATGACTATATTGTACATAGATGTGCATAAAATGAAGTATAATTTTAATTTCATAATTCTAAATGAAAACATTATACATTTCACCAAAATCATCTGTTGATCAGGGATTGACTCTAAATTCTTTAATTTTTATTCTAAAAATATTTGAGACGGGGTCTCCTGTGTCACCTAGGCTAGAGTGCAGTGGTGTGATCATAGGTCCGTGCAGCTTCAAATTCCTGGGCTCAAAATATCCCTCCACTTTAGCCTCCTGAGTAGCTAGTACTACAGGTGTTTGCCACCACACCTGGTTGATTTTTAAAATTTTTTTGTAGAGACGAGGTTCTCATTATGTTGCACAGGTTGGTCTCAAACTCCTGGACTTAAGAAATTTTCTTACCTCAGCCCCCCAAAGTGCTGGGATTACAGATATGAGCCACTACTCCCAGATGACTCAAAATTCTTAACTTCCCAAATCAACATTTTAATCAAGCATTACTGCTTTCAGCTGTCATGGACACTCTGGCGTTGAGTATCAGGATCTAGTGATTTGTACATAGTTACTTTTGTCTTCAATGTTACCTGAATATTTTCTTTCATCTATTCTGGACCATAATCTGGTCATTGTTCTCTGGCCATCAATGTTGTTCCTTTACCTTTTATAGTTTTTTACTTCTTACTCTGTTTTCACATACATTCACAGCTGGGCAATGACATTATTTCATCTCACATGACCCTGATTGATTCAGATCCCCCATCCTCAACCCCTCAATTACTATGTGATGTTGTTCACCCTTGGTTTTCATTTCATTTTCAATTTACATCCCCAAACTAGAATTTTCCAAAATTCTTGCTTTGCTCCATTCATGGATATCTGTACTTGAATATCTGCCACTGCATGGCTCTGCATTATTGTGGCAGATAAGAAAAGCTCACATCTTTCTCTCATAAAGTTGTGTATATTTCTATTTCCCACTATCTTAATCATGATTAACATCATTTTCTTAGATTCCTATATTTTCCTGTTTCATTTCTGTTAAGCTATTCTCATCAGTGAACCATAAAAAGTCTTCTGAAATACACGTCTGATTATGCCATTTTTGTGCTGAAAACTTCCTAAAAAATGTCTTCCTGTTAACGTCAGGTAAAGTGTAGAGTACTTAATCTGATTGGGAAAAAACTCTTAAGAATCAATTTGGTTTTCTATTCCAACTTTTCAAATACTATTTTTTCCCACTGCTACCTACCACCCCCCACCAAAAAAAAATCCAAAATATTTCACTGCCATTTGGTTTCAGTGCTCCAAACCTACCGAACAAATTTCACCTACTGTCCTTTTCATACGATGGCAACTTCTTTGAGGCCAGGAGCTATATGTTATTTCAGTTGTATTTCCAGGACTTAGTATAGTACTTGAAGTGAAGTAGGTGCTTAATCGTTATATAAAGAGGGAATGAATGATAAATGAGAAGTAATGGAAATCGAGAACATTAAACATATATAATATGTATATACATATATATTTAAAATAAGTTCACCATCAAATATATTAATTTTTTATTTCTTCATCTTCTGTTCTAATGAATAAATATTTAATGGATATTTTCTAACATCTCAGCATTGGAGCTGTGACTTGGCAGGTCTTAGCTAATTGGGGTGTGTCTTAGAAAATTCCTCCTTTGAAACCATGCTCTCTATCTGCTCTTGGATTTGTGTCACATTTTTTATACCATCATCTTAGAACTTAATCTGACCCTAGCCCTGACTCTACCCTGTAATGGCCAATACTAAATATGACTAATTGTTGGTCTGGGTTTCCTTAATAGGCCACTATGTTTTTTTTTTTCCACTTAAATGAGAAATAGCTATATATTTTAGGAAAGGACATTTCATTGGGAGACTTTTCTTTTTTATTCACTAAAAAGAAGAAAAATATTTATGACCATTTAAAGAATCCTTTTCAAATTTCAAATGTCTTTTCAATACAATGTCTTATAAATACTTTATTATTATGGTTTTAAATAATCCATCTTGACATTTAACACAGTTCCATTGGAATCATAACTTGTCTTGCCTGGATAAATATGACAATATCGTTTCTATTGTAGTTCATTGTTTCATATACAAGAGTAGCCCTTACATTAGTTCTTATCTGGAATACTGGATGACTGTATTCCAGTTTCTGATTTAGCATGTCACTCCACTTTATAATATAGTCACATAACTAACTTACAGAATAAAGAGCAAGTTTGAAATCATTGTAACTGTATGCTAGGGAAAAAGCACACTCTTCAGTTGTCACTATTTCTAATTTTCCCGTCATCGTTTTCTTCAGCTGGCTGCTACAAAATACAGTACAGTCAGAGTTTCATTCAATATGATGCCTCAGCAATTTACTATATTAATATTGTGATCTTCAATTTTTTTTAATATTAAGTCTTTCTCTGTTGGGCACTATACTGCAGAAGACAACACATTTAAATCTTTTAAAAACAGGAAAAACATTTGCCTTTATGCAAAATTAAAGTGGCAAAAGAAGCCCTTAGAAGAACAGGAAAATGCTGCGATAATTTAGTGGCTAGATACATTGGATATACAGTGGTTTAACTTATACATCTTTCCTTTGACATCTCACTACCTAGGCTTACTAAAGTAATAAGTAGAATCAAGATATTTGAGGCTTCTTTCAATATCATCATAACCCTTAAATTTCTATGAAAAAAATTGTTAAGCCATAGCCAGATTCAGTTAACGCAACAGATTATGTTATCTGGTATATCACAGGAGTGGTGGCAAAGCTAATTAAAGTGGCCACAGGGAACTTATAAATACAGTAGGTAGCTGCATGGAGTAAAAGTTAAAAAAAATAGCATTTAGTTAAGCAACAGGAATTATTGGGCATCTGACATTTAATGATTCTAATGTTTTTCATGAACTCGCCCGCCTTCCTCCTTTTTAAATAATTGAACTTTTACATTATAAGTAAATGTGATAATGTCACTTTTAAAAGATAAATTTATAAACTTATTAAACAATCTGCAATCAGTTTTACTAAATAGCAAGTATAAGCCACGATTGAAATTACTCTTATAATATAATTTTAAAAGTCTAATATTAAAAAAAAAAGTCGGCTTCCACAGATGTTTGATTTGAAAGCTTCCACTTATCAGTCTCACTCTAATTGCAACCAAATTAATACTATTTACTTTGATTTATGGGCAAAATGCTAATTTTGACTTGGCTGCCCTTCTGGGAATTACACAAAGCCCAGCAGTAGTGTTACTTTTTCACCCACCAGAACTGCAGTGGGGTTGGAGATCATACCAGAACATGGTGGAGGGAAGACATATGTAGGAAGTAGTCCACTGCTTACCATCCTAACACTTTAAAACCTGGTTTCTGTTTTATGAAACAACATGCACTTTATTGAATGTGATATACCTCTCAGACTTTGAATGTTAGCCTAAAACAAGGAGATGCTTCTTTCTTTTTCTAAGCTTTCCTCTTCACCAATGTCACTTCCTCCATTTTTTTTTCCTCCATTTTTTTTTAACCTCTCACACTTTTCCTAGCTAATGTCTATCTGTGTTTGATATTTGGTTCAAAGATCACTTTCCAGTTATCCTCTTTTAATCATCTGCAATGAGCTTAGTAAGAGAACTACTCCTGAAATAAAAGAAGTGTTGATGGCTATAATTGATAAGTGGCCTTAAAGGGGAATTTGAGAGCAGAGAATCAGGTCTCAAGTCCAACCATTGCATGTCTATCTTTGGTATTAAATACCTTGGATTATCTCTGAGTCTCTGTATTAAGAAAGGAGGCCGTGTCCTTATAATCTTCTCAGTCAAGTAAGGTGCTTCTCTATTGGTTTTCAAAATTTTGATTTATCTTTGCCATATCTGTGTGTTCACACGTCTAACTCTCACACTAAACAATGAGCTTCTTAGGAACAGAACTATATCTTCTTTATCTTTGTCCCATAATGAAGCTTGACACTTGGTACATTTCCAGCACACATTAGATAAAGAAGTGAGAGAGCAAATTAACAAACAAACTCCCCATGTCAAACCAATATCCTCATTCATGCTTTCATAGACTGATATTTCATAGACTGAAGAAAGGACGTTATAATGTCCTTTCTTCTTTCAGTGGTGGTAGTGGGCTAGGGGAGGAGGGTGGCAGATGATAAAACAGAAAATGAGCAAAAAAGATATACCTGAAAACTGCTGACTAGAGTCTGGACAAATAAATCAAATTGACACAATTTATTAATCAACTATGAAAGTAAGCAACCAATTAACATGTAATAGGCTCTGTAACAGGGATTTTTACAACTGTTATCTGTTATTGTTATTAGTAGTAGTAGTGTTATTATTACAAAGGGTCTCATTCTGTTTCCCAGGCTGGAATGCAGTGGTGTGATCATGGCTTACCGCAGCCTCTAACTCCTGGGTTCTAGTAATCCTCCCATCTCAGCTTCCTAAGTGGGTGGCTCACTAATTTTTTTGTTTTCTTTTTTCTAGAGACAAGGTCTCACTGTGTTGCTCAGGATGGTCTTAAATTCCTGGGTTCAAGTGATCCTCCAACTTCAGCTTCCCAAAACGCGGGATTATAGGTGTGAGCCACCACACCTAGCCTGACATGATCTCTTCTGCTAATATTATAGTTAGTAGAATGAAAATCATTTTATAGTCAAACAGCAATATAACTGTTACTATTATCATTGATAATCACAGACAACTTTGCACAGTGCATGGATTGAGCTCAAATATGTCCCTTTAGTGTGATGAGAGATTACTTTCATTTTATAAAAAGAACTGAAGTAGAAAACATTTCTTTTCCTGCTCTAAATTTTCAAATAACAAGAAAATACTGGAATACAGTAATCTTGTATCTTAAAAAAATATGACCAAGAAAAAATACGTCTTTCCATTCTAGTGGGAAATAACTGGGGATATATACTGCCCAGTGCCCAGGGAGAAATTAATTCTCCTTCAGCAGGCAGCTGATGCATATGCTACAAAGTTATCTACTGTAAAGTTGGTCAATAAAGCCAGTCTTTTAGACAATTTCTAATTGTAAAGGAAGAATTTATTCCTTAGGACCAGATTATTGAACTCAGTTATAATTAAAAGTAAATCCTACCAAGAAAACCTTACAAAGAATTGATATCTACCCATTTGCTTTCTGATATTCATCATGTCAGAGGAATTCACACATACTTGCTGATCTTCCATGCACTCATTTGATAACAATTTGAAAAGGGACAAGTGAAATATTATTTGATTAGAAGACAACAAAATTTACATAAACCAAGTAAATTTACCTTTATATTATTTTCAGAATGTGCCCTGCAATACTTTTTATATGTATAAGATATAATATTACTACACTACAATTTTGAGAGCTGACATTAATCATTTTGTGCTGATTCCAGATTGACAAATACACTGGGGAGTAAAGCCTTACTTTTGAAAAAAAGCATATCTAGTTACATGTTTTGCTATGTTTAATTTGGGGCTTATTGTTAGTTTATATAGGTGTGGTTTTTTTGTTTGTTTTGGCAGTTGAAGATCAATGGTAAATCTTGACAGAAAAAGCTATGGTAAATAGTATATATATTTATTATATGTAATAAAATAAATTATAATATATATTATAATATATAATATATAAACAATGTTATATATAATATATATAATAAATATATTACAATATATAATATATAATAATTATATATATATATGCATTTAAAAGACTCAAGGAGCTCCACCTACCATTCTCAGGGCCATGTCAATGTCTCCAACTGTCTGTCAACATTCTTGCTCAGGTCACATTTGAACATTTTCTCTTTGATCTGAGTGTAGCTTTTGAAGAAATAGTGATTATCAAATAACCTGGCAACAGAGGAAACAAATCACAAATGCCTAATCATTTGTTTCTTTGATTCAAACCAATAACCTGTCTTCTTAACCTTGATGCATTTCAGAAGGAAATTTGCAAATCAAAGTCTATAGTCACACACATACAGGAATCTCTGTCTCCACATTAAGAAAATATGACCAGCCTACTAAGAAAAGATTTTCTCTTCAATATTTTCCATTTTAAAAATCAGTTTTTGGCACAGATGCTTCCCATTTCTATCCTTTAACCCTCCCTCCCAGTGGGACGGATTTTTACGGTCTGCATTTGCCGTTTAAGTGTGTGGCCTCTGCCATATTTGTGACATCCTGCCATGATGCTCCCAATTCTGTGGCTTTGTACTCTTTGCTCTCATATCTGCTGCCTAATTAAGTGATTCTTTCTTAATAGCTCAATGTTTATCGTGGTTTAAAATATTTATCTAGACATAATTTTTATAGAAAAAAGTAAATTTGGAATCAGGTCATAAATCCCAATTTAAAATAAATCATTAAAAGTTGCTGCTTCTAATTAGAACTTTCACCTATCTGTTAAGTGTAGGATTTAACTTCTTAAGAAATATAAATCAATTCTTAATTTGTTGAAATTCTGTTCACAAATAATTCTCCTATTGTGTTTTCTTGTAAACATTAGTAATACAGCAACTGGACCACTGACTGCTATGTTCATCCACCTTACCAGTTAGCTCTGCATGCTTCTGAATCCTCCTAGGAGGGATAGGTGCTTCTCGTCTGTCAAACTCTGATTCCTCATTGTGGCCCTTGTGCTCTCCATTATAATTGTCTGTTTACTTCTCTGTATCCCGATTAGACTAAATCTCATCAAAAAAAGAAATTATGTCTGCATTCAATTCCCCAGTGTCTAATACAGGTATTATAATATCTGTTTCCTAAATATGTTTCAAATTAAAAATGAACATCAATTAAACAGTCAAGAGACTGTGTCATAAATCACATATGCATGTTCTACTATCTGCTAATACTGATAGTTTGCATTTATTGAGAATATATCATAATTCAGCCACCTACTGTAGGGAAAAATATTGGTGTTTTCATCCCATTATGCAAGTAACATTCTTCCACTAAAAGTGTGTGTGTATGTGTGTGTGTTTTAATGAACACTGAATCCTGCTAAATGGGATTTTCTTCATGATATAGTTAATGGGAGAAAGAGAAATCTAGATAATAGTTTTTCTCCACAGGATTAATACTAGAACTGAATATAACAATATGTGTAAGAGTGTCTGATATACAAAGTCGTTTATTCAATTGGAAGTCTTTTTGTTTGTCTTTGTTTTGATCCATCTGTGCTGCTATAACAGAATACCTGAGAGTGGGTACTGTATAAAGAAATGAAATCTACTATGATTCTGGAGGTTCAAGATCAAGGCACCAGCATCTTGCAAGGACCTTCTTTCTGTGTCCTCACATGGTGGAAGTCAGAAGGACAAGCTAGGTGAACTCTGCATTAAGCCTCTTTACTATAACCTTAATCCCACCCACAAGGGAAGAGCCTTCATGACCTAGTCACCTCTTAAAGATCCCATCTTTTAATACTGAATGTTGAAGGGGATGTATTCAAACCATAGCAGCCTTTTAGGTTCAATAGTTTTTTTTCTTGTTTTTCTGTGTGTGTTGGTTTCACATTGATAGTTTTTTTCTTTTGAAGTACAAATAACTGCTAAGTTTCTTTAATAAGAAATATCATTTCTTCAACCTTTACTCTTCTAGAAAACATGCCATGTCATTCACCTACCAAATTGTTTTTTAAGTAAAAGAGTTTATTTTTAGTTTTACTTGCCTTCAATTGAAATTGGGGTTGACAGAAGTTTAAGGAGCAATGCTAATCAACCCAGAATAGAAAATAGGAAGTATTTACAGCCTTACGCAGCTCCTCTCCTCTAGCGGCGATTCTGCCGCCTTCTTGCCCCACTTAACATTATAATGGGGAAAGTAGAAAATATCTCCCAACAAGTAAACCTTGACTTAATGCCTAAATAGAGACAGCCCAGATGAATAAACCTGTCATCACCAAACTTTTATAGCAGTCATGATTTCACTGAGATTCTGGAAGAATGACTTCTCTCTCTCTCTCTCTCTCTCTCTTTCTCTCTCTCTCTCTATATATATAAAACTATATCAATATCATCTATCTGTATTCACATCTATATCCATATCTACATCTATATTTATCTGTATATTTGAGAAGAAAAAATAAACAAGTCTTATAGGTTTTTAGATAAAATACAAAGAAGGGAAATCTACAAATAAATATTTTCTAACATTAGGATGTTATAATTCAATAGAAGGAAAATCACCAAAAACCTTTTCATGTCAGGTATAACTAGAGTCTCATATTTGGGGAAATGGGACCAACCACATGAGCAGGGAGCCAGTTCTGTTGTGATTTTTAAGGTCTATTTTAAAGACTTCCCTGCCCTGAAATAGCTCCCACACTGGTACTTGAAACCCCTATTAGATATCTTAAGCCCTAAAGACTTTGGTCCTCACATTTCCCTATTAAATTGAAATTGCTTTACAGGATGTAACACCACAGGAAGCACCAGCTAACACCTGATCAGGGATTACTTTCCAATCTGGCAGACAGCTAATTAAATGAGATAGATCCTCTGGGATAGTACATTGAGGATGGGGTGCTTATCAAGGGGAGAGGCACACTGATTGAGAAGGCAGGATGCTAAAGAAAATGTGGTCTAACTGAAATTTATCCTAGGGATGCATGTATTGGAAATCAACACTATTTTCTTTTCTACTCATTCCACGTGATTTTTAACATGGGATGTATATCAAAATCATCTGGTGAAGGGAGGGTTATTAAAATCACATCCTAAGCTCTAAAGTTGAGCACATCAGTCTCTGGTGCATAGACTGGGTCTGCATATTTCTTAAAACCTCTCAAGGTGATTCTGTTATATACACCATTGCCATAAAAAGCAAGCAAGTTAACCACCGTGGGCTCAGTTCCATTTGCCCAACATTCATTGGAAACTTTCTACATAGAAGGCACAGTGTTCGGGTAATGTGAATGTAACAGATGGACTCAACAAGAATCTTATTTTCAGGGAGATTATAATCTACCAGGAACAATAAATCCTGAGCATTAGAAACACAGGCATACTCTGCTAAGCTACAAATAAAATGTAGAGGGGTAGAATACCTTTGAAGAGAACATTCAGGAAAGGCTTCCTGGAGCACAGATTCAGGCCCCTTCCTCATTTTCCCTACCTTCCCCTGGTGCCTCACAGAAGAGTCCACTGGCAGTCTATCTTACACCTTAATCTTCTTTGTGTCCCTAAACTCTGCTAACTTTGCAACAATAAATAGTCTCAGCAAAACATGATTCAAGTCACTGTTTCTTACATCTTGCCCCAGGATAGGCTAACCAAGTATTGGATCACAGGGTCTTGGATTTCTAACATAGCTCTCATCTGACCAACACACCAATGTGTTCATTTAGACAATTTATAAAAGGCAGTTTGCTTGCTCTGAGAGACAGGAATACCTAAAACCTCATCTTTACTTTGAAGATCACATGAACTACTGTCAGTGAGAGCTTGGATTTAGGGTCTGAGGTCATGCTTGCCTCTTGCTTCTCTCACTTTATTTTGGGAATGAGCTGCTGTTGCATCAGCTCTGCCTCAGCCCTAGTCCTACCATAAGTACAACTATGGTCCTGACATGAGTTCTTTAAGGACCGACCACTTTTCCCTGAATTCCACAGGCTGAGCTCTACCTCTATTTTTCATTATTCATAAGGACCTCCAAGACCCATTAACTTAAATATCTCCTCAGTGCCAGGAATGAAAGGTAGGTAAGTGGGTTGAACAAGGACACCAGACATAGGTAAAAAATTTAGGGGCAGCATTTCAGTTCGCAGTACAGTCAAGATTCTAGAAGAATGCCATTTGAAATAAACTTATCTCTGTGCAAAGACTAGCAGACAGCGGAAAAAATTATCCTCTCCTAATATGTTCCATTTCTAAGAGTTTCCTAAATCTCTAGCATACTACAATTGCATCTGTTCAGCCATCTAGCAAATATTCTGTATTTGCAAGCATTTTGCAAGCAGCTACCAGTGTTTAATCTTGGGATAATGCCTTCTTGATGTGCTAACCCCAAGTGTATTTCAAACAGCCTAACTGTGAATTACTGCTTGTAAAAAGGAAATTTGGCTGCTTCGAATCATGTCTGTCTGTAACTGAAGGTATGACAACATTGAAACACGTGGTTGTGTCTGTGCAATCACAATCTCTAAGAGTAACCTTGGCCACAAGAGTATTAAGAGGGAAAGTGTGTACAAACACTAATCAGAAATTACTGTCATTAATAAAATACAATTTTCAATATTATTCCATATTTTACCAAGGAGTGAGAACTATTCTGTTGACATGTATAAAAAATAAAATAAGCAGCAGAGGGCGGCTGACATATTGGATAGTAAATTTAAATACCTCAATTTAACTTTCTACTATCTAATTTTTCTGCCTCAGTTTTATTAGTAGTAAGAGGGAAAAACAATGCTCATTCTACTCTACATCCTTGAGGTTTCAATAACACTCCCTTATAATAGGTAGTAATTTACTACTTAAAAAGCATTTTTGTGTACATTTTCTCTACTGAGGCTCTGAATACATTTTTGAAGTAGGAAGCAAAGACTTCTTTTTTGGAGACAGCTTTCTCAACTACAGAGGTGATTTGCTCCCAGGTACAGTTGGTTAATGGCAAGACCTTTGACTCAACTATTGGAGTTATAATTCCCAGTTCAGTACTTGCATTATTAAGGGTCCTTTTGTTTGTAATTGGCAGAAATCCTGACTGTAAGTGGCTTGAACTGAAAGGAAATTTGTCGCTTGATAGACCTAAACAGAACATGAGTAGACCTGGCTTTACTTGCTGCGAAGGCTCAAACCAGGTCACTGAGATCCATGTCTCAGGGCCCTTTCCTCTGGGTGTTGTTTTTATCATCAAGCTGCCTCTCTTCATGTAACCAATTAGCTGTAGCGATCCCAACCTCCTAAACTCATCCTACGCATTTCAAAGACAGTGAAAAGTTTTATTTTCTGGAAGCCACAGGAGATCTTTCTTTTGATCTTCTTGTTCTGAATGTAGTATTTGTGCTATTCTGGACCAATCATTGTTACTTGTGGAATAGACAGCCCAACTGGCTTAAGCCAACACAGTAAGTGACGGAGAACATTTTGCCTAAATGTAACAATTACAAAGGTGATTTCTCACAGCAAATATGGGAAGCTGTTGCCAGAAGGAGGCAGAATTAATGTTGAGAAGCAGAACACAAAAAAACCACAATAGAGCTCCTCTTCTCGCCTCTTCTCTCTCCCCCAACCAAAACCAAAAAAATGCACACTATCACCTAATGGAATGAAATTATGCATGTACATATGGACACAAGTTTTGTAAGTAGGAAGCAATTGGCAAATATTGATAATATTTTTGTCTAGGTATATGTGTGTATACACACACACACACACACACACACATATACATATACATATGTATATACACACATAACCCCAAATATATGTTAATTCCCTCAGAGATCCTCTGGACTATGTGGATAGCTGTGGTCCTTCAAATATCAATGAGACTTTCCTGTAAGCAGAGTTCACTACAAATCCAATTCATTACACTGGGAAAGTGAGGAGACATTTGCAATACTCCTAACTGACAAGGCGCTTGAGGCTATATTCTTAATTCAAATTAAAATGCTTCCAATCTTACATGATTATGTCAGGTTTCTTTTTTCCTTTTATTTCTTTTCTTCATATATATCGCTATTTTTACTTATTTTCTTCCTATCTCTCTCTCTCTTTTCACTTTTTTTTTACCTTCCTTTCACTCAACAGATACTGAAGGCTTTCTAAGTGGTAGGCTCTATATTAATAGCTGAGAAAACAAAGATGAATAAGCCAAATCTCTGGCTTTAAGGCAAGACAAACAAGTACACAGAGTAATAATTTAGTCTGGTACCTACTACAAAAAGAGTGAAATAGTACCAGGTGAACAGTTTATTAACTAGTGTCAACCATCCTTCCCCTGCCCTCTCCCCAAATCTTGTCCTGATGACAGTGATCTCCTCTGTGTTCCCGAGCCCTGTTGATACTTTTGTTTATCTCAGAATATTTTGTCTCTTTATTTGCCAAGCACAGACACTACCAGCAACAGAAGCAATTAGTTAGAATTTTATATATAATTTGCCATCAGTAAGGGATGTGCTTTTTCCTACAATTTCTCATAGTGATGAAGGATTGTTCTTACCCAACCATACTTTCTGAGGAAATGAAGTCTACTGGGGAGAATCAGAACAGTAATGTAGTGCTCATGCAAGGAATTTGTGCTTTAGTTTATATGATCAATGAGCAAATATTTCTGGGTCTCCTGCCCCACTCTATACTATCTTCCCTCTCACACACAGGCACCACCAGTAATCCACTTTCAGTATCTGAGTTGACTGACCAGAAAATCAGGCATCAAAACTAAAATTGAAGCTGGACTTTGAAACTTCCCAGTGCCTTTTTTTTTTTCATTGCTTTTGCACTTCCACACATAATACAAAGAAGGTAGAGAAGATAGCCTCTAATGTCCTACTGAAATCTAATCACTCCAAAATGGGCTTTAGAAAGATTTGATGGTAGTGATTTAGGAAGGAGTAAATACTGGTTATAATTCTAAATTGTACTGCTATGTTTGCACTCCAGTGCACTACAAATCATATTCACTGAAAAACTGCTTAAGAAGACGTAAGTTTGCTCACTTTATCCAAATATTTGATATACCTTTTTCCTGAAGGAATATTTTTAGGAAAATATTACTTCTGTATACAATTCTGATAATTGGAGAATGATTATGTCTTAATTACATGTAACAAATTTCTCTTAGAGGAATGCATTTCTTCATGCTAAAAATTTTTCATTTTTACTGTGTTACAGGTGGTACTCTAGTATTAATCTGCCAGTTGAATGTTGTTTTCCATTCTTCAAGGTGCAAGAACATATTAATTCCTCAATTTCATTTTGTCTGTTTTGTAATTATCAAGATTTCTTACTGAACTTCAAACTTATTCATATAGCCTTCTTAAATTCCATGGATCGATTTAATTATTTAAAAGTATCTTTAGTTCTTCTAAAACATCATCTTCTCTGGACTCTCTATGGAAACTTTTATACATTCTGTTTTTTTCTGCCTGGAACATTCTATTGCTCGCCTCTATTTGCCTGTTTAATTGCCTTTCAACATGTAGCTTCCTCAGAAGTACTTTTTTTTCCAGGAGTCTCCTCTTGAATTCCTTTTACAAGTTACCTCCTAAAAAATGTTTCCTATCACCATTCTCTTGTCTCTATATTTTGTACTATGATTGCCTGTTTATTTGTCTGTAGTTGACTGGCCTTAATTCCTTGAGAGCAAAAATAGGTTTTGCATCACAGACCTTAGCAGTGTTGGTATATAATAGATATTCCCTAGATATTTGTCACATGCATAAATAAATGAAACACAAATGAATGTCATTGATTACATGCTAGCTAACTAACCAAATCCAAACATGATTGATTTGTTTTTGGTTACTAGATGGTGACCAAAATCCTATATAGGAAGTCTATATAATTGGCTCATATTTCTTTTAATTTGTAGTATAGAATCAAGATGTAGCATGAGTGTATACAATTATTTTCTTTCCATAGTTCATGTCACATTTCTTTTTCTTTAACATAAAATATGTTTTGCACCTTTCCTTTTGTTTGGTGACTCCATTTTTTCAACCTACTTTATTATGGGATAGAATAATATTTCCTTAATTTTTCCATTTAAATCTTGTGGACTTTCAAATAATGACTGCAAAATTAATGACAGTAACTAACAAACATTTACTTCCATGAGGTGATTTTGTAGGCTCATAAGGAGCCTGCAAATGGACAAGCCTGATGTTATTACACTTTTTGGCTTTTAGCAACAAATAATATTCTGTGGCTACTTGTAGATTGTTCAGTCCAGCCATAACATTTTTCTGAAATAAATATATAACTCATGGTAAGTACTAAAACATTTACCTGTAAGAGGTTTTATTTAATGCTTTGATTTTGTTCATGAACATATGCTACTATTTCAAAGGTTGATAATCACCCAACATTAAAATGGCTACAAATTCATTCTCTATTTTAAAAAGTCAGATACTTCTGGCCCTCCCTAAAAATAAACACAGGAAATTACTATTGTCACAAAGTATCTCTTACTACGGTGTTTATTAATGGAATTTTGACAAAATCATATCATTTCAGACAAAACCACCATAAATAGGCATCCCATGTTTCATAAAAGGGCATCTTTCTTACAGAAAAACTGAAGATACTGTGTCAAAGAAAAAATGATATATAAAGAAGTTAATATGATAACTGAAATGGGTCTTTAAAATAAAGAGAGCCATTAAAATACTGTTAATATTTTATTTTTCTTCAGGTCTATTTACAAAACATACTTCAGAAGCCTTCTAAAATATGAATTTATTCGTTATCATATCTCCTTCCCTAATAATTAAATAACAAATGCATATGCTTATGGTAGCTATTCATTCAATCATTCATTCATTTGACAAATATCTTTTGAGTGCCTCCTCTGTGTCTAACATGGCTGTGGGTGCTAGAGGTAGATCAGTGAACAAAAACAATAAAATCAGAAACTGCCACATCTTCTTCTTCCCTGCAGAGCTAATTCATCAATCAAAGACCATTTTGTGTCTATGAATTTTTAAAATAATTTATGTATTAAAATAGCTTTTTAAAGTGAGAAATATTTAGTATTTATTTAGAGAATACCTGATATAATATAAATGCAATGAAAGTGGATTCTTGCTTATTAAATGCTATTGTAATGTTTTATAAAGTCAGCTGGTACATTACACACTAAATTGTTGTATTTCTATTATTTTCACCATAGGACACAGAACTTTCAAGGAAACAGGGCAGTAACTAACATCAAAGATGTTTTCTCATGCCAAAATAAATTATATTAAATGTATAAAATAAAATTTTCCCTTTAAAAAACCTAAATGGTTTGCATTACTTAAAAGTCAGGTTCAAAAATATTTGCTAAAATTAATACATAATAGGATTTTAAAGATTCAACATTGAAAAAATTTTAAATTTTGTTTTTACTTACAAAAGTATTTATATCAAATTTCATTTATAGATAGCCTGCTATTATGCTTTAATCCATTAAAAAGTCTCTAATAAGAGATGTTTGTAAAGTGGTAGGCATAGAATTTGAAAAACATTACTAAAAAGTCAGTCATTAAAAAAATCACACAGCAGTACCTTGATCCTCTAAGAAATATTTTACTAACTTCTTTTTACTTTAGACATATGAGTGCATGAACTATTACCCTGTTGTTTGTTTATCTGTAAAATAAACATTATAAAATAATTTATTAAATTGTCATTTTGGGATGAAATTGAAATAATCTGACTTTTAAAATCATGTGATTAGAAGAGTGTATGATGTTATTTAAAGTCCCTTTATGTCATTTCACATGTGTGCTATGCAGCCCACATCTTCTTAAAGTGGTTTGAAGTATAAGCAATCAAACTGACAAATTCCAATAGGTGATTTACTATGAAGAAGTAATAGGAGAAAATTTTAAGATCAAAGAAAAACAAATGAAAATTTTTAATTCTCAAGAGATATAAAGAAGTTATTACAAAGAAATGATCTGGAAATATGTATGCATATTTATATAGATTTGTATTTGTCTCTATCGTACATACATATTGTATGTATATGCATGAATATGGTACAAGTATATCTGTACATATGCATGTATATGAATATATACCACATATACACATGTATATACATTGTGAAGCTAAATGAGATTATCAGATAAGCAGTTCATATACCAAAGGAAACTACCTTGAGAACCTGTTTTAAAAATTGCATTTCTATAGTTTACCTATTTTAATATGATTTCATTATTTTATTGGGACTACAAATGCTGAGAACACAAAAGAGTTTCTAAGTCAGCAGCAAAAAGGATCACAAGAAAGTAATCATTATTTTCAATTGCTTTTTTCCTAGTCATGGTTTACTGGAGAAAGTCCTCAACAGTGTGTGTGTATATATATTACATATGTTAGACAAACTAGTTTCTCTCAGACATCCACTGAAACTCTTAGCTGATACTCTTTCTATGTCTCTCGCATCACGTCTATGTTTCAGAATATTTCCTACAAAAATTTGGTATTACATTGCTAGGGAAATCCTTCCTTTTCAAGATCCATTCTGATTTTATCTGAGGCTGGATCAAAGGAAAAGATGTGGATTTATTTGGAATCTTTTGCCATTTCAATGCTGACAACTGATGAAATCAGAGAATAATACTCTTTGACACACTTATTTTCCCATAACACAACTAATCACATTGTAGAAACCTATTATCATTGATACTAGATTGTTTAGCACTTATGACATAATCTTGAGTTGCACTGTGTCAACTGCAAATTGTTCACTAAATGGAAAAAAATGTATATATGCTAAAGCTAATCTATTTTTAAAGCCCACCAACTAAGCTATTTCTGAAGTTTGCTTACTTAAGAATCCTCTAATGATTCTTGCATCTTCATTTATTCTCATATTTGCTTATTTTTGGCATAGGCCAGGTAAAATTTTCACCCACTCACATCCATGATTTCCTTTAAAACTGCTGCAAGACATTTCCAATAAATCTCTTAGTGAAACCTGAATTTATTCTGAGCTCCATTATTTTGTATTTCCATAGGAATTTATGTCAAAGTTGGCAAGGAAGTTATCCCAGGCTGACTTTAATGATCTCTGTTTACTTAATCACGCCTGCACTATACTTTAAGTTCGGGGATACATGTGCAGAATGTGAAGATTTGTTACATAGGTAAACACATGCCATGGTGATTTGCTACACCTATCAACCTGTCATCTACATTAGGTATTTATGAATTTCTAACAACATAATAAACTCATGAAGGTCAAGAATTCTTTCAATTCCATTATTTATTCAATTATGCCTAGTACAAAATTGCATAAACACCAAGACAGAAAATTTTGCTAAGTGAACATTTATTACCTTGTTAAACTTTCTTTTCTTAAGAGAATATAGCAGTAACACAAGATGTATGAAACAAAGTTTTAAAAACTGAGATGAAACCTGATTCCTATAACAGAATGAGGGTGGAAAAGATAAAGCCAAGGGACGTTGGAGTCCTGGATCTTTCAGGGCTCAAGAGACAAAGGAGGACTTTATCTTTACTCTGCTATATTCCATTGAAATTACTCAACTAAGATAAGTAAGAAACATCGGTAGAAATGATGGGGAAGGAGAAAAAGAGGGGAATTTTTTCTAAAGGGGTGCCACATCTGTAAATTTGGGTTCCCAGGCATCCTTGCATGTATGAACCAGAGAAATGTAGCTGTTGGGTCTGGGATGTTTCTCCAACATTAGTGGATGAATTGCTTCTGCTCACATCTTAAACTCAGATCTGGAAAAATATTGCTGATCTTGCTGCCCTGGCTGCCCTCTGGGGGCTCTATTCAAAAAGTAAAATTGTTTCTATATTATGCAACCGTGAAAGGCCCACTTCTCTTTCTCTTGTCAAAGACAGAACTAGGAGCTTTCCTTGCACGTTTCAGGAAGGGACTTTCCTCTGGAACCCATTTACTTTCAGCCCACAGGGAAAGAAAAACTTCTTCCTACTGCCTGTTAAGTGATAGCCTCCTAGTCCCTGCACTCAGTCTGAAGATAAACATTCATTCAAGGTGCGAATTTGTCTAGTATGAGTGGAGCAGTATGAGTAGACAAAGACAATTTACTATTTGTTTAAGAAACTCAGTGGTTTGAAAAACAAGCGATCAAACTGACAAATTCCAATAAGTGATTTACTATGAAGAAGATGTAATAGGAGAAATTTTAGAATCAAGGAACAAATACAAATTTTAAATTATTAAGAAAACTATTAATGTAGATAATTAATAATAGTGTTATGATGGACTGAATTGTGTCTTCACAACATTCACATGCATTTAAATTTGGGAGTTGAAGCTTTAACTCCCAATGTGACTGTGTTTGGAGATATGGTTTTTAGGAGGTACTTAAGGTTAAATGAGCTCATGTGAGTGGGATCTTACTTTGAAATTATTGGTGGCCTTATTATAAAAAGAACCGGAAAGAGCTCTCTGCCATGGGAGGACGTACAAAGAAGGTGGCTGTCAGCAAGTCAAGGAGAGAACCTTAATCAGAAACTGAACCCTGCTGAAAACTGATCGTGTTGGCACCCTGATCTTGAATTTCCAGCCTCTAGAACTGCACAAAAATTAATTTTTGTTCTTTAAGCCACTCAGTCTATGATATTTTGTTATGGAATCCCAAACTAAGATGAACACGGAACAAACTATTAAAATAATGGAAATTAAGAATAAATAAAAGCTTAAAAAACAAGAAAAATATACCACTCTATCGACTATTTGAATAATAAAATTTCCCAAAAGAGAGAGAGGAGTAAAGAGAGAACACAATCACATTAATTAGATGTCTAGTCTTTGAAAATTAGTTTAATGGCATAGGATCATTTTTGAAGAAAACAAACGTACTTTCATAGGGAAACCCTTGTGCATTAAGAAGAGGTACACAGCACACAATTGCACTATTTCTGTGTCGGGGTTCTTAGCTTAGACCCAAACTAAATTTTTGATATGTTTTCTTGACCACAGATAATAAGGACTTGTGGTGTTCTCTAAAGTGATACTGTGAGGTAAGAATGATAGCAGTGTTACACATAGTATTCCTGATGACTTCTAAAAATAACATGTGACATAATCTGATTAATTGGTATACTTTTGTCCATTTCAATCTTTAGAAGACCTTATGCAGATATTAAACTGAAATATTATATTAAACACGTTAAATATATTAAACATATTAAAATAATATGTATATCAAAGATGTTTACAAATTTGGAGTCAGGTTAGAAAATTATTATATGGTACTCAATCCCCTGAGCATATGATCTTGACTTAGTTTGAATCACAGAGCCTGAAGTAAGACTTTGGTTGTCCAAATTTACTAATAATTCTGTGCTCAAAAATTTTCAGTGATTCTCCATTGTTTGCAGAGGAAAAGACAACATTGTCTTATGCCTATTTGGCCCTTCAAAAGCCAGTCCCCCCTCAATATCTCTTTCACTTTCTACTATTCTTCATTCTATGCTAGCAACAAGGCTCTCTTGCTGTTACCATAGCAGGTGCACCCCTGTCTCAAATATTCGAACTTGCTGTTCTTCCAGCCTAAGTTGTTTTTCTCCTGAGTCATACACATGACATTGCACAAAGTCACTTTGTTAAAAAGATCTTCACTATCTATCTTGTTTCAATTTAAACCAAGCCACATATATGTATTCCTCCCCTGACCAACTTTATTTATCTCTATAGCATTTACCAACTTAAACTAGACAATGGCTTTTATTTACTGTGGCCAACAGACTTTCAAGGTGGTCCTAGGATTCCTGCCTCCTAATGTTCACTTATTTATCATGTTTATTGCTTATATTTTCCTGCTAGATTATAAGTTTCACAAAGGCATTTTTAAGTCTTCTTTATTTACTGATATATATTATTTAGAATAGTACCCAATAGATAGTAGACACAATAAATATTTGTTGCATGAGTGAATACATAAATACATTATTTTTGTCTGCCCTGTCGGTGGATTTATCTATTTATTTTCTTTGGATTACTGCCTATACTATGATTACAAACACTTGAGGCCGAAGTTAATTCCAAGACTCATATGCTTGAGTCTTGGAATGACTTAACGCTATGTCAATAATATGTTCCACATTTTGGCATGTGTTATACAGTTGTCCCTCAGTAGCTATAGGGGATTGGTTCCAGAACTTCTCACAGATACTAAAATCCATGGATGTTCAAGTCGCTTCTATAAAATGACATAGTATTTGCATTTAGCCCACACAAATACTCCCAAATACTTTTAATCATCTCTAGATTACTTATAATACTTAACACAATGTAAGTGCTATGTAAATAGTTGCTAGGTTTTATACTGTATTGATTAGGAAACAATGACAAGAAAAAAAGTCTGTTCATGTTCCATAGATATACAATTTATTTTTGAATATTTTTGATCCACAGTTAGTTGAATCCATGGATGTAAAAATCATAAATACATACAGAGGGCTGACTGTATTTTGTTTGGGGTTATTACTAATTTATGAATTTTCATTTTCCATAGTACCTAGTATAGACATTTCAGAATAAAGTTGGGTAGAGTTTCAAATAAAAAGCAATAGGATTTTAAAAGGGAGCTTCAAGAAAAAACAAACAAACAAACTAGGATTAATCACACTTGCCCAGATGCCTTCCAGAAATACAGAGGAAAGAAACGATTAAGTAACTATATAAGAAATATGGTCAGTAAACATAGAAAGCTGCAGCTTGTACTGTAGTCCCATTCTCCCACCTGTGGACAGTTTCTGAAGGTGGGAATCTGTGTACAGCTTAACTGAGTGCCTGCACTTGAAGTTTCTCAAAAGACCACGATGAAGGTGTTGGCTGGTGTTTCTGTCATTAGAATCAACTCAAGGATCAACTGGGAAAGGATCTGCTTCCTAGATCGCTCACATGGTTTTTGGCAGGATTTAATTCTTTGTGGGCTGTTCATCTGAGGACCTCAGTTCCCCTCTAGATACTGCTGGGAGATCTTCTTCAGTTTCTTGCCATGTGGACCTCATCATAGGTCAGTTTATAGCAAAATACACGGATTACCTCAAAGCAAACCAGCAAGAGAACTACATGAAGTCAGCAAGACAGAAGTCATGCTATTTTGGTAATGTAACCTAGGAAGTAACATTCTATCACTTTTGCCAAATTCCATTCATTAGAATTGAGTCACTGTGTCCAGCCTGTGCTCAAGAATATGGGGTTACACTAGGGCTTAATTAGCAGGAAGTAAGAAATTTAAGGACAGCTTTACTGTCTGCCCACCATAAGTATAAAGCAAATGAGTGACTATGTTATTATTATTGGGTTTAAACATCTGTAGCACTGGAGAAAGGAGATACAGGTATAAGGTTAAAGAAAAAAGAAAAATCTGCTCATATTAAAATGGAATTGGATATATGATTCCGTGTGTGTGTGTGGTGTGTGTGTGTGTGTGTGTGTGTGTGTGTGTGATATATATGTGTGTGTGTCTGTATAAATATATGTATATATATATGTATATTTTCCCATTTTTGTCTAATGAGCACCTCAAACATCCATATATATTCTCTAAATTATATTTCCTATTAAAAAAAGGCAAGGCTCCTTGGAGAAATTATGGACCCCAGGCCTGGGCAGAAAATATACAAAATTAGCTTTGAAGAACTTGGTATAGCAGGAAGCAAGGCCACTAGATGTATTAAAGAAATTTAGAAACCAACTATAAAAGACTTTCTCAGATCAAAAATAAGAAAATATGAGCATAAATAGAACCAGTAGCTGCAGTGAATACAAAGACATAAATTACATTTAAAATTATGAGTTATTACGTCTCCTCTAAGGAAAGCTTGAGAACTAACTGGTCATTTGGAAAACTGACAAATAAAGGAAACAAATCAAACATATATACTGCTTTTAATATACAAATCTTAAGATAACCTAGTGGTTCTCAACTGAGTTTTTTTTTTTCCTTTGCCCCCAGAGGTCATCAGCAAAGTCTTAGAGACCTTTCTAGTCGTCACATCTAGATAAATGTGTTACTGCCATCTAGAAGGAAGAGGCCAGACACATGACTAAATATCCTACAATGCACAGAACAACTCCTCTTAACAAAGAATTATCTAGTCCAAAATTGTCAATAGCACCAGGGTTGAGACATCTTGAAATAACCAACTACAATCATACAATGAATAATGATATTTTGGTGAACAATAGACCACATATACAACAGGGGTCTTATAAGGCTATAATACTGTTTATATTGTGACTATTCTATGTTTAGGCATGTTTAGAGACACAAATATTTACCACTGTGTTACAACTGTCTGTAGTAATCAGTGCAGTAACATGCGGGACAGGTTTGTAACCCAGAAGCCATAGATTATAACGTATAGCCTACGCATGTGGTAGGCTGTGCTGTGTAGGTTTATGTAAGTTTATACTTACGATGTTCGAACAATGACAAAATCATCTACTCGTGCATTTCTCAGAATGGATCCTCATTATTAAGCGATGCATGACTGTAGTTGAAGAAATAAAGTTTTTCTTTGTGCAAGTATTCCAGTTAATAAAAGTAGAAATATTTAAAGTAAAATACAACCTTTTTGTAATCTCTAATAAAAGCTGATTTTGGCATTTATTATTATGGCTGTTAATACTATATAAACATGAAAGAGTAAAAAAACACATACATCATATTATTGTCAATAAACTGTATCCAGGTCTGATGGAGAAATATAATAAATGGTACCTGCAAGTTGCAATTTGTTAAATTCATACTTTAAGATATTCTGCTGGAAAAATGTCACAGTTTCTTCAAGAAGTAAATTGCAAAGAAGTAATAAGAGCCAATGGGACTCATCAACCACTTGCAAGAGATGGAATGCATTTGTTTTCTTCTTGATATAAATAAGCAGACAACAATTTATGAAACCATTAGAGAAATTTGAAAAAATTGAATATTTGACTATGATATTAAGAAACTCTTTGGAATCTTCTAGGCCTGATGATAATATAGTGTTTACTTTTTAAAAGCATTCTCATGTTTCTAAGATATAGACTAAAACTGTTATAGGAATATGATACGATGTTGGCAGCTGGTTCAAAATAATCTAGAGTGAACAAAGAATAAAGTATAGGAGCATATGTGAAACATCTTGAATTCATCATACAGCATTCTCTTTATTGTATGTTTTTAAAATTTGCCATAATAAAAGTTTCTGTTTAATCACTACTATAGTCATATTAAGGTAAAACATAAAATGAAATCACAACAAAATATTCCATAACATATATCAACTTCACACAAACCTTAGGATTATTTGCTTTAATGTAGACTTTTAATCATATTGTATATAATTTTAAACACTAATTTTTTAATGTTCTGTTTATATTGAAATACTTTTTAGCATTACTCATTTTAAGTCATTTTATTGCTAGATAATGGCCCATAAAATAAGCATCATTTCTTTAATTTATTTTTCATAGCCTACTTACCATTTAAGATTTTTCTACTTTTCAGTGTTATAAATAATACCGAAATAAATACTTTTCACATATAATATATATTTTTAACCAAACTCATTTATTTTAGGGCATGCGGGTCTTTTATAAAACCATATCTTAGGAATAATTCCCAGAATTTAAATAACTGAATATAAGATCTCATTATTCTAAATATTATTGATACATGAAGACAAATCACTCTCTGTAGATATGAAAAGTATATTTGGTAACAAAAAATTCAACTTTGTGTAACAATTACCTAAATAGGAAGTGTTTTGTTTATCTTACATAATAAAAAGTTCAGGGCTATTATGGCACCTATGGTGTCATCAGTAACAAGTCCCTTCTATCCTTTCTGCCATCTCTAATGCTACTGATGGTCATGCTTGGTTGCTGAAGCACCATATCTAAGTACCAGACTGGGATAGGATGGAAGAGACAAAACTTTCTTTCAAAGCATTATCTTTCTAGGTAGATAGGCGACTAATTCCTTAAAAGACTTCCAACTTCTTGACATTCAGAATTGTGTTGCAAGGTTATGCCCGACTAGAAGATATGTAGGAAAATATGGGTTTCATTTTCTAATCTCCATTAAAAAAATAAGGTAGATGAAAATGGATCCTGAGTAAGCCAATTCACAGTACATGAGCCTGGGTTCAGGAATCCCAAAGTGCAAATGACAACCAGTCTTTAGTACAATCATTCACATTCCACTTAATAATTACATATAAAATTCTACATTTTTTTCAGCTGTATTCGTTATGCTGTCAATTAGAATACATTTTTTAAAATTTTTATTAGTTTTATTATTTTCTAAATTACCTATACATGTGTTCTGTCATTACCTAAGTAGGCAATTTTTAAACCATTTATATCAACAATTTTGTGGGTGGCAGATGTTACCGTGCTTAAGAGGACTGAGAGGTCAGAACTGAAATTAAGTTGTCTGGTTTTGTGTTAATGCTCAAGCTTTTGGCAATCATGCAAACTTGGCATACTCCTGGGCATATAGCAAGTGTTCTATATATTTTAGTTTATTGTTATCTTGTTGTTTTTGACATAAGAAGCAATCACTAGAAAACTGAATTTTTAGAAAAAAAAAATCTTCAAAATAATGTTTTCTACTCATCCTCCATGGAAAGAGCTTTAACTCCGGATATATTTTTCTACTTTTTGGCATTCACAAGTTTTTCATAATATGCTTCACTATACAGTGAGCTGATGAGCTCAGAAAATACCAGGTAAACTCTTCAGTTTTAAAATGTTAATGATAGACACAAAGTAACATCATTCTCCTGTAGAATAATTTGATTTTAACCAAAACCATTTTCTTGTTCCAATGGAATGCATATTTTGCAATGTGATATCTTTGTTAGCAACTTTCTGTTGGCTGAACTATTTTAGCAAAGGACAATTTCGAGAAACCATCAAGTAACACTTTAGTGATGATTGTACAATTTGCCATCACAGTTCACATAAATTTCTTGAGGTTATTTAACTAAAAATGAATCAGAACAACAAATATTTTTAAGATTTGCTATAAACTTGAGGAACTTCCAGCCTTAATCACATATATTCTCCTGGTGGAAGTTATACTATATTTGGCTATAGACTCAGGGATGCTTATAAATGACAGAGGGAAGTGTTAATGAGTCCATTATTAGTGTTACTTGTTTTTATTAAAATATCTCAAAGCTCCAGGAGGTGAACTAATATATTCTTTTTATTTTAGATGCTTGATGTTTTAAGTGGAATATGAAACATCTTTGAATCACAGTGGCAGATTCTTGAGGATGATTAAGCATGGTGTCTCTTAAAAACCTATTCCAATTACAAAATGACCTGTGCTAAATAAAACTACACTCACAGAATGAGGAATTTGGTATTTAACAATCTTCAAAATTTTTCATTTATATTCCTTAAGTTTTTTTTTATATTTTATTTGTTCAAAGTAAACCCAGCATCTGAAAATTAAGACCCAAGTAGAGACCTTCCAGTTTCAAAGGCAAGTTTCTTATAAGAGCTTTCTGTATTCATTCTCTCCATTTTCTGACTTTTTATACAATTCTCAGCCATTAATTTAATATGTTATTCTACTTCCAAACATCTCATGATTATCACCAAACACATTTTTCTAAATCCACTGTATATCTTCCAAACATCATCTTGCTTGACCACTAAGTAGCATTTACTTTTGTTAGCCTGGACCTATATTTCCCTTGGCTTTTATCATTTATCTTTTGTGTTTTTTCTCTTATGTTAGACAATTCATTTACTGCCTCTTTTGGAATCTTACCTTCTCTACTGATTGGAATTCCTCAAGGATCCCTCTAAAGATTGTCTACTTTTTATTCTATAATATTTCCCTAAGTAACCATTTACATACCAATTGATACATATAAGGAGATAAACAAGAAATTTATATCTTAAGTCCAGATCTTACTTGTAACCCCAGATATTTATATCCACCGCCTTCTTGACAAAGTTTCTTGGATGTCTCAAATCTCTGCATGGTCTATATCCAGATCTCCTTTTAAACCTTGGCTCCTCATGTAATAGAACATGTACGAATCTAGCTTCTCAGGTCAATGATTAAAATTCAATCCTGACCAGGCATGGGGGCTCACACCTGTAATCCCAGCACTTTAGAGAGGCCAAAGCAGGCGGATCACTTAAGGCCAGGAACTTGAGACCAGCCTGGCCAACATGGTGAAACCCTGTCTCTACTGAAAAAGAAAAAATTAGCCGGGCATGGTGGTGCACGCCTGTAGTCCCATCTACTCAGTAGCCTGAGGCAAGAGAATCACTTGAACCTGAGAGGCCGAGTTGCAGTGAACCGAGATTGTGCCACTGCACTCTAGCCTGGGCAAAAGAGCGAGACTGTGTCTAAAAAACAAAAAAAGTCAACCCTGATATTCATCTCCCTATTTCCCCTGTCCAATTAATCAAAACTTCCCTTGAATCTATTTGTTAAATGCTATTCAAGCCTCAAGCTCATTTACTTCTGAGTATCTTTCACTGACACCAATTTTTTTTAGTTCAACTGTGATTTTATCTTTTCCCTTAATATCTACAATAGGAACCTAAATCATCTACACACATGTACCCCCTGGGTTTCCTGCAGTCCATTCTCTGCATTCAGCCAGGGCTATGTTTCCATCACGTTGATCAGATATTGGTATTCCCTGAGCAAAACACTTACAGACTTTCCTTTCCTTTTAGAAACACTGAATCGCCCCTGCTTACCTTTCATTTCTACCTTCAACTGACCCCTCCTGCTTACCTGTTTCCCTGCAGCCTCAGGGTATTCTGTTCCTCCCCTACTTTGAATTCTCTTTTTATTAACTTTCACTTATTCTTCATATTTTTGCATGCTCTCAGTCTCTCTCTGTCTCTATTTTTCTCTCTCTGTATATGTGAGTATATAATATGTACACACACAGAGAAGGTGTATACACACACAGAGAGAGAAAGAAATCTCTCCACAGTAACAAATGTGTATTTTCTTATAAGGCTATGGATGACTACCTATAGTCCCCTTTATTCTTTAAGCTTGGGCTGTGAATATGTCTGGCTTTATTTTTTTCCCTGGCATTTAGCAAGGTGCTTGAGATCTAGTTAATTTCCAATAAAATTTTGTTGAAAAAATAACAAATAAGGACTCTTAGCCGACAGTAGAGTGATGTATCACTACATTAATTCTATTTTCATGTATATATTTATACTTTACCAAGTTAAATAAAGTATTTTCCCTATAAGGACATGTTTACTAAGTGAAAAGAAGTATAGAATTGAATGTACAAAAATGCATGTAACAATGATGTATCAGCACAGAGAAAAATTCTCATTTATTGATAGTTTGAAGCCAAAAGTTTTAGAGAAATATAAATTTTACAGATTAATCTTCCATGTGAAGCAGTTATATAGTTGGGTTGTTGATTTAACATTTATTTTCACCTTCAAGTATATGATTTGACCTTCAGTTGGCCATATGAAAGAATATGGGAGAATACTGTGGGATTTCTGGACATACAATCTTTCCTTAGAACTTGAAACCAAGGCTCCGCTGAATAGTTAAAATTCTTTGCTTATTGATATATAAATCAGTGTTACTAATATTTAGAATCCCACATACCATATAACATTTAAGGAAGTGAGGAAGAGAAGCATAAACTTGTCAACTTTCCCATTTACCAACCGATATGGTTTGGTTTTCTCCCCACTCAAGTCTCATCTTGAATTGTAGTTCCCATAGTTTTCACATGTCCTGGGAGGGACCCAGTGAGAGGTAACTGAATCATGAGGGCGATTACCCCCTTGCTACTGTTTTTGTGAGAGTGAGTGAATCCTCATGAGATCTGATGGTTTTATAAGGGGGTTTTCCCACTTTTGCTCGACACTTCTCATTCCTGCCACCATGTAAAGAGGGATGTGTTTCCTTCCCCTTCTGTTATGATAGTAAGTTTCCTGAGGCCATAGGGAACTGTGAGTCAATTAAACCTCTTGCCTTTATAAATTACCCAGTCTTGGGCAGTTCTTTATAGAAGCACGAGAACAGACTGATACACTAACTACGGACATTAAAAAGGCCCACATTCCTTGTCCAATAACCACATCATCAGCAGAGACAGAATACGTAAACACACACAAAAATCAGAAGGACAGTAGGATAGACAGGGCAATTACATAAATGTAACTTTTTGTTAAACTGTGGTAAATGTTCTTATTTTTATTATTTCACTTTGGCCTGGCAAAACTGCCATCAGGAGACTGGCCTTGTTCCATAATTTCACATTTGGGAATCACTCATTTAATGTGAGAAAGACTCTAAGCCCACAGTAGAGTATTGTCTTTTCCCATTCTGAGTGATATTTTTAAAAGCCTCATTTTTTTAGATATATGCTGTAAATAATTTTAGTATCAATTGGATAACTGTTTAAAAGTTAGAGGAAAAGTTGAAATTGGCCTGTGTATTGTCAATAGAAAACATAGATAAGGCCATTCATTAATGGAAGAATCAGAACAGTAAATGGTGAATATAACTAAAGCATGCTCTTAAGCAAAGTTTCATTATTGAGACTGTTAAAAAAGCAAATAAAGTTTAATTGCCTTGTGATTAAGTAGAATCCTTTTAATGTCTTAGAATTCATCGGTATGTCCCAAGACTCTGGTGTACTTTTAAGCACACAGTGTGCTGCTTAAGAAATACCTATTGATCACCATCAATAAGGAGTAGACACAATTAAAAGAAAAAGAACAGAGCTAAATCAATCCTCTACTGGGTGGGAAAGTTTAACAATGTCACTCCCCGGGTTTGACAGTAATTTTATTTAAAGATTTTTATAAATAACCCAAAAGTGGGAGTACACAGTAAATTATCCAAGCTATTCTAAGCACAGGAATGCTGAATCAGTGGGAGTAAAGTGCAGGAAGAACTCATGGAGCTGTATAGGGTAAGACAAATGGCAATTGAGCTCCAGTGTGGGCAAGTGTGAAATAAAGCATTTAAAGAACAAGTCCAGATACAGAATAATAGATTATAAGGTATCACTTATGACCCAGGATAATTTCCTAAGGCAATCTCACTATTAAATACATTTCCAAAGAAAAAGAAATTGATATGTTTAAAAGACTCCTGCACTCCCATGTTTTTGCAGCATTATTTACAATAGACAAGACACGAAATCAACCTAAGCATCCATCAACAGATGAATGGATAAAGGAAATGTGGTACATAAACACAATGGAATACTATTCAACCTTTAAAAAGAATAAACAAAAATCTTGTCATTTACAACAACATAGATGAATCTGAAGAACATCACGTTAAGTGAAATAAGCCCGGCACAGAAAGACAAATACTTCGTGATCTCACTTTATGCATATGTGAAATCAGAAAAAGTTGAACTCATAGAAGTAGAGAGTGGAATGGTGGTTATCAGGAGCTGGGACAGAAGGAAGGGGTCTGTGCAATATTGATCAAAAGATATAAAATTTCTATTGAGATAAAAGGAGTAAATTCAAGAAATCACCAGGCAGAGTGGCTCACACCTGTAATCCCAGCACTTTGGGAGGCCGAGGTGGGTGGATTGCTTTAGGTCAGGAGCTGGAAACTAGCCTGACTAACATGGTGAAAGCGAAACCCTGTCTCTACTAAAAATACAAAAATTAGCCGGACGTGGTGGCACATGCCTGTAATCCCAGCTTCTGGGAGGCTGAGGCAGGAGAATCGCTTGGACCCAGGAGGTGGAGGTTGCAATGAGCCGTGATTGTGCCACTGCACTCTAGCCTGGGCAGCAGAGTGAGGCTGAGTCTCAAACATAAAAAAAAAAGGTAAAGAAATTGTTTTTGTAAAACGTGGTAACTAGAGTTAATAATAATATATTGTATTTTTGAAAGATGCAAGAGTGGATCTTGTTGTCACCACAAAAATAACAATGTGAAGTGATGCATATGTTAATTAGCTGGCTTTACTTTAATGTATACATAGTTTAAAACACAATGTTGTACACAATAAATACATATAATTTTATCTGTCAATTAAAATGATCTTATATTCCATACAATTATTTAAAAACTAAGTAACCCCTTGACCTTTTAAAATTGGCATCTTTCTTATTCCATTATGGCTGTTATAATAACACATTTTAGGCTGCATGTGATGGTTAATTTTAGAATTAACTTGACTGGATTAAGAGATACCTAGATAGCTGGCGAAGCATTGTTTTGAGGTATATCTGAGAAAGTCTTTCCAGAGGATATTGTCACGTAAGTTGGGGGAGTGAGTTGGGGAAGATCTGCTCTCAGTGGGGGCAGGCACCATCCAATCAGATGGGGGCCCATATAAAACAAAAAGGCAGAGAAAAAGGCAATTTACTCTATTTTTTGGATCTGAGCTTTTTCTTTCTCCAGCCATTGAACATCAGACCTCTAGGTTTTCTGGCCTTTGGACTCTGGAACTTGCATGAGCAGCCCTCCAGCATCTCAGGTCTTCTGCCTAGGACTGAGGGTTGCAACACTGGCTTTCCTGGTTCTTTGGCTTAAAGACAGACATAGTGAGACTTCTTAGCCTCCACAGTTGCATGAGCCAATTCCCTTAATAAATCTTCTGTATCTCTACCTATGCATGCTTTTGATTTTGTCTTTCTATAGAACCCTGGCTAATATAGAAATACATTTCTATAAATAAGAGAATTTTTTTTTTTTTTTGCTCACCGTTCTGGAAGCTGGAAAGTACAAAATCAAGAAAGGATGAACAAGCTCCCTAAAGTCTCTGTTACAAGTGCACTAATCATATTCATGAGGGCTCTATGCTCATAACCTAATCACATCCCAAAATACTTAACTTCTTAATACTGTCACATTCAGGATGAGGTTTCAAAATAAAATTTTGGGAGAACACATTCAGATCCTAGAATTCTGTCCCTGGCTTCCCAGAATTCTCACATGCAAAGTACATTCACTCCACCCCAATAGCTCCAAATGTCATAACTTATTCCAGCATCAACTCAAAAGTCTAAAGTCCAGAGTCTCATCTAAATATCTAAATCAGATATAGATGACACTCATGGTATGATTTATTCTGAGGCCAATTGCTTTCTAACTGGGAACATGTGAAATCAAGTAACTTAGGTGCTTCCAAAATACAATGATGGGGAAGGCAAGAGGGTAGATATTTCTCAATTCTAAAATGTAGAAATCAGAAGTAAGAAATATGTGGTAATTGGTATCAAGTAAGTTCAAAACCCAACAGGGCAGACAACATTGTATCTTAAAGCATGAGAATAATCTTTGACTCAACATCCTGCCTTCAGGATACACAGGGTTGTGTCCCCAAAACTCCACATAGCCCTGCCCCTGTGGCTTTCCTGAGTGCAACCCATGCAGCGCCTCTTATGGCTTAAGCATGAATTTCTGTGGCTCCCTCTGGATCCCTCATCTCTTGATGCCGTTACACTGTGGATTGGCTTTCAATGTATTAATTTAGGCAACACAAACATTCAGACCGAAGCTGCAGCTAAGATTATTTCAATTAATTGTGGAATATGCATTTTTTGGCAAATTTTATGTGGTATATCCCTTAAAAATATATTGTTTATTAAATTTTAGAAAAGCAGGTTTCTTTGATTCATTCAATTTAGAGAGAATGTCTGCATTGGCAAAAGCGAGTCATCAACATATGGCAAACAACATTCTCACTACTGAATTCCAATTACACAGCTAAAGAGATAGAGAGGCTAAAAGATAAATATACATTTAAGTATATATACATGTATATATATATTTAGAGAGCTAGAGATAGGTAAAGAGATTACAGACACATATGTGCATAATATGTATGTATGTGTGTATATATACAGGCATACACAAACACCCAAACGCATGTATACCCTAAGAAAGCTTTGGTAAGAAGTATTGAGAATCAGAGTCCTGTCTCAGTCTAGCTGAAACAGATATGTAAACAAGAGACATGTAAACAGGATAAAGCAAGACTTCCTTCAATACTTCTTACTAAGACCATTATTTGCTTTGCTCTTGGGAGTATACTTTACAAACAAAGCATTCTCCCAACTGTCTCTGTTTGATTCCCTGGAGGTTTTCACATCTTCTGCCAGGGAAAAGATAATAGCTGAGCAAGAGCTGTGCCTTTCCTATCTGAAATGGAAGAAGGGCAATTGTGAAAAACAAGGCAGAAAAACGACACTCTACAGCTTTTAGACAGTTTTAGGATAGGCTAGTTATAAGAATAGTACCTGTGGGTCTGGAAATTAAATTTCTTAAAACTCTAGATGGCCTTATAACCCCACACCTTCTTCCTGTACCGACAGATAAAAACATTCAGTTGTTTGAAGGATGCTGCTCTGAAGAAGAACTTGAACAGAACTGCCCATTTATTTCCTTAAAAATGAAAATAGGAGAGAACAGAAAGTTATGAGGGCAGCATAAGGAAGCTATGATGTGCAAGGAGGCCATAATATTATATTTTGAGGAAAAAAAAGTGGGAAAGATCAAACAGAATTAACAATAACGCTTTAAAATTAAAACAGATTGCCAACCTCAGAGAAAGCTTATCTTCCATCTCAACCTTGCACCAAAGTTAACAAATCTAAAAATACCTAGATCTTTAAAAGTCAAACACTATACCTATAAAGTATACCTATTATGAAGTAGAGTCTGTAGTAAAGTGAGATGATATACTTGTCAGGTAATGTTCTCATATGTTTACCTATACATTTTCCATTCTTCACTGCCATAAGGCCTTTGGACATTTTACCACCAATTAAGGGAAGCCATAGCAGACATTGAGAAATAAAAACAGGAGGATGTTTTGGCCTTTAAGTTTTCAAATGTTGAAGTCCTAATGCAAACAACAGGAATGGAAGGAAAATTCACAAGTCACTGGGATGCTACAGAATGAGTAGATAAGCCTCTCTCCACCCATCTTTGAGCAGCACATAAGAAGAATCAAAGAGAAGAGCAGAAGAATTAAGTACGTTTATAAATAGGTCTCTGATGGCTTTCTGTCTTGCATTTTAACTCGTCTGAGCTTCATACAACGAGGAACAATAGAATCTCTAGACAAGTTTTGGGATTCGAGAGCAGAGGATATCTGAGCCCACAAGAACTATGCAGTTCTAGAGCTCCCAGCACGTAAGTTCCTGCAGCAATAAAGTAGACAAAACTGTCCTCTGATTCTAGATGTGAGATTTCCCTACTGAGTTTCCCATAGTGACAAAATTAAGATACTATCCAAAAGATTCCTATGGTAATCTTAGAGCTGTAGAGAATGACTTCAGGTTTAGGATGCTGAACAGACAGAGTAACGTGTATAGACTCTTCTTATCAGATCCCTGATTGGAAAAAAAATAATGTTTTCCATATGTCAAAGAATAGCTCTTGCTGAATAGGAACCAGGAAAAAAAAAAAAAGAAACTGCAAAAGATACCAAAACAGGCCAATAGTCACCAAAAACCCAGCCACCTTTCATAGGCTTTGATGTGAGTCAGAAACTTACACGCAACTTTGGAAACAAAGGGAGAATGTAATAACCCTTAATCTGTTAAAAAAAAAAAAAAAAAAACTAATGGATTGAGTTTATTAACAAATGGCTAATTTTCTTTTACCAACAGTCTTAAAAGAGCTGGTGGCAGAAATTAATTAGAGTTATGCAAAAAAGTTACATATTTTGCACATTAAAATTGATACATCTTAATAACCATTGGTACATGAAATTAACATAATAGCTGTAATTTATTGAGCACTTACTCTCCAGGTTTGGTGCTCAGTACTTTGCATGCATTATTTTATCTTCAAAACAACCCCATAATTTAGAAATTGTTTTACTGCATTTCCATTTTAAAAGTCAGTAAAGCATAGTGATTTGTCCAAGGTTACCAAGCCAATAGGTGGTAAAATCAGGAATAAAATTCAAATATATTTGCACCAATTATCCTACCCCTAGAAATTATACCATATAACTATGAGCATAAGGAGGGATAGTAATGTTGGTGAGTGAATACATAAACTATAGCTATATCGAAGGTTGTGTTTCCACCTCCTACTTTAGAGGACCTAATCATCCAGTTTCAGGAATTCTCAGTGATCACTATTGGTATCTTGAGTTAAATAATTTTTTGTTCTCAATTGTTTGTCCTATGCATTGCAGGATGTTTAGCAACGTGCCTAGCCTCCCTCTGCCCACTAGATGCCAGTAGAACTCCCATCCCAACATGTGATGACAAAAATCTCTCTTCATTGCCAAATTGTCCCTGGGGGCAAAAGAGCCCCTGGTTGAGAAGTACTAGATTACATTTAGAGTGCCTGAGTGGCCACTCAAAGGATCTTTTTCTTTTCTCTTTTTTTTTGAGGCAGAGTCTCACTCTGTCACCAGGCGCCAGACTGGAGTGCAGTAGCCCGACCTCGGCTCACTGCAACCTCCGCCTCCCAGGTTCAAGCAATTCTCCTGCCTCGGCCTCCCAAGTAGCTGGGACTAAAGGCACGCTTCACTATGCCCAGATAATTTTTTTTGTATTTTTAGTAGAGACGGGGTTTCACCATGTTGGCCAGGATGGTCTCGATCTCTTGACCTCATGATCCGCCCGCCTCGGCCTCCCAAAGTGCTGGGATTACAAGGATCTTTTTCTTTACCAACCATCCTGATTCTCGTTTTGAGATTTGCTGTGATCTCATAACTGATGTTGAAAACTTGAATCCAACTAAGTAGAAGAATTGAAGCTATATCTACAATTCATGAAAAGAAATTGCATCATGAGACATATTTTAAAGTTTTGTTACTCAGCCATTCCCTAAACAAATTGCTGTATTGCTCAGCTAAACATTCTTAGGTCAATTATCCTATCTGTGCATATTCCTTCATTTCTTACATGAAGATCACAATATCCAATTTATATAATATTGAGGGACTGTGTTAAGGAAAAAACTTTTCTTCCCAGGTTCACGAAGGGTGTGGTTTCAAAGGCAGGAGCTTCTCAGCACCAGGCCTCCATCCACACCCCCATCTGGGAATGTAAAGTTATTTGTCTATTTTTGGGGGGAGGAGGGGTCGTTGATGGAAAATCCAGGTGGGTTTCTTTGTTGAAAAAGCCCAAGGAAGTCTTTGAGGAGTGTGCACTGTTGTAGACCAAGTAGCCAATCAGATATCAAAGTCAAAGATCAATCACTCCAGTGGAAGTTTGAAAGAACTCCTCTCATTGGACAAGAACAAGAATGGGGCAGGAATAACTCCAGGGTTAACTCCCCCTCCTCCCTCTGCTCCTTACCCCACCGACAGCGTGGTGCGCTCTCTCTCTCTCTCTCTCTCTCTCTTTCTCTCTCTCTCTCTCTCTCTCTCTCTTTCTCTCTGCCTAATAAATTACTCTTTGCTAAACTCTTTCAGTCTGCTATATTTACCTGAAGAGTAAGCTCATTGTGCCTCCAGGGCCCCTTTCCCCGTTCGTAGGGAAAGAGCGGCCAAGAAGCTCCGAATTGGCTGGGGGAGGCAGCTGAGTATGCAGCCTGGCCGCGATACAATATGATTATAATAAAATTAAACAATAAACCCAAAATTTGTTTAAAGGGTATGCAAAGTCAAACCAAAATGGGCCAGTGGTGACCAAGAACCCAGCTACCTTTCATAGGCTTTGATGTGAGTAACATGAATACATGCCAATTTGGAAATAAAAAGTGAATATAATACCTCTTAATCTGTTAAGAAACTACAACACACAGGACAGCCCAAAACATTGCTCAACTCAAGTTGTTAATAGTGGCAAGGCTGAGACTATCTAAAACTGGATGACTAGGTACTCTAAGGTAAGAGGTGAACAAAAAACCTTCAGATAGCTTCAGTTATATATTCATTCACCAATATCTTTATCACTCCTTGCATTCATTAAATACTCCTGCAAATCCAGGGCACTAAAACTACTTTTAGTTAGACCATACTGCAAGGGGAAAAAAAAATCAAGGATTAATGGTATAATCAGAGAATTATTGATTCATTTATTCATTCAGTTTTAATTCATTTATTTCATTCACATAAGCATCCATCCCTAGATAATTTTGACTCTCTATTTATGTAGAAATATATATGAATAGGAGAGACATTGATAAGTTCAAACAAAAGTAGAGTGTTGTAAGAAAACATATTAAAGCAATACCAAAATTAATGATCTGTTTACAAAACATGCTGCATATTCTTATAGGACTGTGAGAAAGAATGTCCAAAGCAATAACTAAATCATTAATCGACTGTACACAATCAAAGTCTAGTATATAACCTATGGTGAGGTTGCAGTACTAAACATTACATATACCCTGAACGTCTAGCAATGTTAAACTAATGATGGCCACAATCCTAAATATAGAAAGCCATCTGTCTTTGAATAGCAATGCTAAGGCTGTTTGATAATAATACAAGTTTAATTAAATTAATTTATATATAATATTTTATAGTAGTATGTAATTAATATAATTTATTTTATGTAATTTATGTAATATCATAAGATTAAATAAAAATTAGAAGCCAGAGCATGATGTTAGGAGAAAGTAAATTTTAGACCAATGGAAAAGGGATTAATTTATTATGGAATCCATTACCATCAGAAATAACATGCATATAAACAAACAAACAGATTCTAGAATGCTAATGGGTGACAACTCACAATATATAATCTTTGGTAATGAAATATATTAAAATAAAGAAAAACGAAGTAAAGACATAACCAATACAATAATTTCTGCTACTAGTCCTATAATAATAAGTAATGATCGCGTATTTTCTGTATGTGACATCTAAAACTGAAAGGCAATATTTTATTGGTATAGACAAATCTTTCTGTCAACTCTTTCTCTGAACAACTAAAACAAAATAAAGTATAAGGAGACAGATTTAGTAAAACCCACAGTTCATTCTGAGTACATCTATAATAAGAAATCTTTTTTATCACTTGAACATCTGCATAATATATATAAACAAAAATATTAATATAAATAACTTATCTACAATAACTCTTATGTGTCTGGTTTGTAGGATGAGAAAAAAAAATATGCTTATCTGTTGTGACAGTGATCTGATTAACAAGAACCCACGGTATAGTGAATTTGCTAAGAGTAGCCCTTTTAATTAAGATGACCTTTCAATATTGGCCTGTTACATTTCTAGTTGGCTAAATATGATGATTTTTGTGAATTTTTGATTAAGCAAGATGTTTAATATAAAGGAATCAGAAATATCATTGATATTTTTAAACATGAAAATGTGAGCTTATTAAATATACCATTCTGAGCAGGGAAGCATGAGAAATTTTAAATATGTTTTGCATTTCACAATAGCTTCATATTATACAGAGATTCAACCATTTAATGAACTCTATTTGTTGACTCAGGCAAGAAAACAAGGTAATTGCATTATCTCAACCCCACTGACTTCTTAAGCCATGGTGTTAGAACTATTACACCCTATATTTGAAATGAAATATATTAAAAATAACCAAATTGCTTTGAGGAAATTGGGCATAACCTTTTCATATAAAAGAATGAAAACTCATTGAATTAGAATAAAAGTATACTCTAGTAGGAACATTTAACTCACTAGATAAATGTAAAACATTAACATTACTCTGCATAAGTTATCAGTGATTAAAAATAACATAAAAAGTATATTCCAGAAATTAATTGAATCATATTTGATAGAAAATCTCAGACCAGAATGTTTAAGGACTACCTATTTCAGGGTTTTTGTGTTTCCATGGGCTATTTAAGATTACATTCATTCTTTTTGAATGTTTTTCTCTCCTGAATAATGAAAATAAACAAATATTTGCTGAGTATTTATATTATACCATTTTTCTCTTAGTTTTGTCCATGTTGGGGGTGAGAAGGAATGAGTAGGGATGATTATCAACAATTAGCAGTATACTTTGTAAGTTTAGCCTTTCTATACATATCTATCACAAGATTATCATCAAGTTATTATGGAGATTTAAACTGTAACTGATATTATAATTACTTTATAAATGGCATTTGTACTAAATTTCTTTAGATTAAGGATGCTATATTACAGAATTATAGTAAATATATTCTAATTTCAGAGCCCGTAAAAGGTTATATACAAAGTATATGGAAAATATATACAAACCACATTGACAAACTATGAAATAAATAAAATTTATATGTTTCTGTAAAGCAGTAATCAGGGTATAGCTCTGAATTAAATTGTCAAAAATAATCTTGACATAGATTGTATAATACAGAAATTAATAGAGTAGTAACATGGATTTAAAACTGTTTTTATTATCTATTTGGAAAATCGTATTTTGTGAGGAGGGTGGAAATGATAAAATAACAGTGTGTCTCAAATAGGTTGAATCTAAAAGCTACATTTTCACTCCTGATAATGATAATTTTAAAAATGTAAATTTAAAACTTCTTCTCAGAAAATAAGCCAGTTATCAGCACAGGTATATGCAAATGCATATCCAATTGTGAATCCATTAAGTAAAAAACACTGCTTCATTTTAGGAAATACGGAACATTTTGACAAATAAAACCCATTTCTAGTGTGGATACAATTTCAAAACTTTCTGAAAAGCATCAAATATGTAGACTTTGTTATGGGGGCATACTGCAATAGAACTATTCTTAACAACAAAGGTAAACCAAGCTAACCTGCCAATTAGAATTTAAGGAATATTTCCACAAGTTACTCAAGACAAAGATTAAGGCAAAATGTATCTTAAAGGCTCTTGAGAAAGTAAGGAGCTAAGACAGAGCAGTGTAAAGCTCAGAATCATCAGATTCAGCCTGAAGTGATGTGAAGCTAAAGACCCTACTTTCAAGCCTAAGATTCTGCACCTATAAAAGGACTAAAACCAGAACCAAATAAATTAAATTAAATAATTTCCCATGTACAGCTCCTACAAGTCCTATTTCAAATGATTTAAAATACTAAATTTTCATATTTTTCTTCTTCCTTTCTTTCTTTTTTCTTTCCTTAACTTTCTCTTCCTTCTTCTATCCTATTTTCACTTTGAGGCCTAGGTGGGTGGATCACAAGGTCAGGAGATCAAGACTATCCTGGCCAACATGGTGAAAACCGGTCTCTACTAAAAACATTAAAATTATCTGGGCGTGGTGGTGCAAGCCTGTAGTCCCAGCTACTTGGGAAGCTGAGGCAGGAGAATTGCTTGAACCCGTGAGGTAGAGGTTGTAGTGAGCCGAGATCACGCCACTGCACTCCAGCCTTGCAACAGAGTGAGAAGCCTCCGTCTCAAAAAATATATACGGGCAAAATGTCAAATCGGTACATATTCATAGCTTTACTAAAAAAGTCAAATAGGTACACATTCATAGCTCTACTTTTCTTTTTTTTTTTCTAACAAGAAAAGCTGAAACCATTAACTTTGCTCAGGAACTTAGAAAAAAAATAACAATTTTTGAGGAAAAAATCTGAAAAAAAATCTACTGAATGAGAAAACATTATTGCAAAGATTCCTATTTTCCCTATTTTATTAATCTCTAAATTTAATGCAATTAGAGTTCAAATAGGGTAATATTTGGAATTTAACAGTGTTAATGTGTTGAGAAACATATGATCTTTTTTGAAACAGCAAAATAGTCATTATTATAGGTGACCCTACTATACTACGTCTATCTGGAAGCCAATATTGTGCCATTTTTCATAAATTATCTCATTTAATGCTCAGAACAAAACTATGTAAAAGGCAATATCATACTATCATTTTACAGATGAAGTAATTGAGACAGAGAAAATTGAAGGATTGTTTTAAATGCCACAGCTAGTACAAAATGGACCAAGCCAGAAGACCCCAGAGACCGTACCTTAAAGATTATATTGTACACCTAAATTTGCAAAGTGTTATCTATCCTATCAATAATGAAAGTTATTCTGCAGGACAGTAATCGAAGTAATATAGAACTGGCAAAGAAAAGAAGGGTGAAATTGAGTAACCTACGAATAGGCCAAAGAATGTATCAAAAACCATGTGTGAGAGATAACACCACGTAAGAGTGCAATTTATTGGGAGCAAAAACCAGAAAGACATCTATTTTCTAGTGTTTATAAAAAATTAAATGTTGGCAAAGAAAATAATTTTGTTAACACAGATCTTTTAGGATGTTAATGTCAAATAAATGAAAACTCAGTAGCTTCTGACTTAAAGTTTATAAATCAGCACCAATTCTGTAGCAATGAATTAATTAATGGATACTAAAGTGATTCTTACAAAGGCAGTGAAAGTACAATTTATGCTTGATATTGATGGTGTTTTATATTACACATTATTTTCAAAACACCAAACTGTGACTATAAAGAAATTTCCTTTACATAAATGTGACCTAAAAAATTTCAGATGCCTTATGAAAATTTAGATACATTTACTTCCCCAGCCACATAGATTTAATTTTGCAGGAATGAGTGTAATATTTTAAAAGAACAGTCTTGATTTGTCATTTCACCTGTAAATTAAGAAGTACTCTCCAAAATTCAATGAAGAAATCTTGTCACTGTGCAATTGTACATGTAGGAGCTATTTACATTATTTATTCTTACAAAAAACATTCTCACAATGAACTAAATCTGCTGAAATAGTCTGCCAAAAGAATTTGATTTTGTTAATAAATGTGCATAATTTAATAAATTTGTAAAAAGTCTGTTTAGTGCCAAAACATTCCTATCACACCTTGAATTCAAGATGATCAGGTATAACTTCTTCAAACTAAATTTGTAGAATTAAAAAAAAAATACATCATTATTAATAATCCACTAGAATTAATGCTCAGGAGATCAAAGACTGCTTTCTCAAATATTTAAATGTTTTTAATTATGTATACACCATGCCTAGAACAGTAACTCATCCTATGAAAATGCTCAGAAAAATACTTGTTGAACAAATAAATTACATAAAATAGCTAATATTTATTGGATACTTACTATTTTCCAGGTATTGTGATAAGCACTTTGAGTATATGTCCTTATTTAATACTTACAGTCACCTAATAAGTTTATAATTTTGCTGTTCAATATTTACAGAAGAGGACTTACATGTCAATTCTTTTACTAATTATTTCATTTTGGGAAAGTTAATGAATCTCTTTCTGAGTCTTCCTGTCCTCTTCTGTAAAATGGAGATAATAAGCTTATGTGGCCTGAGTTGTGAGAAATAATGACTAAAGAAATTAACATTGGAAAGATGTATCATAGTTATAGACACATAGTTGATATATAGAATCACTAAATATTTTATTTCAATGGACCATAAAGGCATATTTTTTTCTTATTTTATAGTTGTAGTCAAATCAAAGAGAAGACATAGTTTTCCTTGCTTGAATATGTATAAACTTGTTATTTCTGCTGTCTTAGTTTCATAATGTGACTTTATGTTGTTTTAGTCAATAAACTGTTTAAGGACCATTTAAGGTAGGTGTATGAGTCCTGGTTATAGTCAAAAGTCTTCTTTTGAATTTTCTGCTAAATATAAGTAAATATCTGCAAGAAAACTTGCAGAGTAGGTGCCATCAGCTTGGAAAAACAGAAAAAGACAACACAAGAAATGAAGCAAACAAAGCAGAGACAGAAGTGGAGTATTCTCTTCAGAAATTCTTTAGTACCGATATTTTTATTGTCCTGGAGAACAGTATAATGTGGAAAGACATGGTCACAGAGGATTCTGGGTTGAAATCTAGCACAGAAGAATGCAAAGAGATTTTAAAAATAGCTTAACTGATTTATTTCACCTGTGTTTTTCTTTTCTCAACGTACATATCAATGTATAAATGAATGTAAAAACATGATCTTATTGGTGAAATCTGCAACATTCTAACTGACAGGAAAGCATCATGTATTTTCATTGGCAGTCTTCTTCTCTCTAAGGAGTATACTGAAGAGTAGTGAGTCTTAAAATTCATGGCATTTCAGATTTCCTAAAATGTAGTAGTTCATATATTTTGGATAAAAGGAAGAATAAATTTTATGTAGTGTAATTCAAAATTTATCTTCTTTTCCAAAACAAGAATTTATGATTTATACCACCTAACAAGTGGTGTGATTACATTATAACATTCTACATGGCTTCCCTCAAAGTTGCATGCGTAGCAAGCTCTTCTATCAACGTTAGCTGAAGACATAAACAAAGCCTTAGTATGTGTTAAACTTTTTTAAGCCCCACATATCAAACATACATTATTAGTAAAGCAACCATTTGTTGGTACTGTCTGTGTTTCAGACCCTATGAGAAACTGAGCATTCAATGGTGAGCAACGAAAACTACTTTTCTGGCTGGCAGCACTTGGTGTTCAATGCCATGTAGCGAAGAATGACGCTGTATTTTGAGATTATATTAGCTGAAATATATTCTTGAAGTGACAGTTGGAAGGAAGTCTGACTGAGCCAAAAATTGAAACTCCAATGGAGATGGTGTGGAAGACTATTCTAAGCATCTATGGGTGTCTCTTATGGCCATTGTGAGGATCAAATGATATTATCCATTTATATCATTTCGTAGGTGCCTGAAACATAATATGGTTCACTTGGCACATGTTATCTATTTGTATTATTAATAATATTATTACAATTAGCAAAATAGTAACATTCCAAAGTGCCCTGTGTCATGAAAGATTGTGGCTAATAAAGGGTCTCAAAGAAAGGCAGTGTGGCTCAAGTGGAAAGAGAAATGGAAAATTGTGTAAGACGGGTTGGAAAGGTAGGTAGGAGCCAATCCTGTCAGGGTTTGTAGCTGTGCCATTTTTCTTTTAGTCTAAGAAAGGTTTCAAACAGAGTGAGTGAAAATGAACTGATCAAATTGAAGCTTATAAATGATGACTTGCAGCAATGAGTCACAGGGATTGGAAGGATGTCAGACCAGATGCATATTCATTACTTAGATGTTTTCGTAGTACTTTTTCCAGCAAAGAGCAGTGGCATCAAGGAAAATATAATACCTGTATGACAATCAGTAACTATTTTATTATTTTAGTATACTTTGAAAATACACATAGATAGGGTCATACTCATTTTTATTAAAATGGATGTTGTAAATAAAATTCTATTCCCAGAAACAACATATACTTGAGCTTTAATAAGGTTTATTGCTTTTATCAATGTCTGACACTCAATAAATTCTAGCTATTTATGACTATTATAATTACTAGTATCACTTGCTAAATGAGATACATGGATGATAAAACATAGCATCTGAAGCATTTTTAATTCCATGGTTTTAAAAAAACATGGAAGAAAAACATGTAATATAATGTAAACATTCTTCAGAACCACAGCTGGGTCTTGTAATACTTTATATAAAAATATGACAGCTACCCTAACACAGACAGTTGATAGGAAATTATTGATTGAATGATTTCTAAATTAAATGTTTTTGCCAAACTGATTTATAACTATAGCAGTATCAGGCAGCCACACATCAACAACAATATGACTCTGACTTAGGTTGAATCTTAAGAAAAAATAAAAAGAGTAATACATTAGTGAAAAGAAGGAATTTTGACAAAGGACACAGGGGTAGAACATACTGATCACATCTTAGTCACACCATAAGGGCTTTATTTAAAGGAATTAAACTCAGTGAAAAGATCCCTGTGAAGGCCTTTTAAACAGGTAAGAGCTGAATGTATATATCTAAAAGAGGTTTGACAAAGCAAAATTCAGAAACTCTTAGGAAGATGATAATTAAGAATTAAAATTATTCCTTATCAATATGACACCCAATCACACCAACAACATGAATGGTATATCTAGGTGCTCATGGATAGATACTGAATATATTGGCTGACAAAATTTCCGGAGATCATTCACTCAACAAAAGTAACCTTTATATTTTTAGTAAAAATGTATACTTTTTGAAGTTAAACCTTTCATTTTAGTGATATATTCCCTTGCTCTTAAGACTGTAGATATTTCCTTTATGTTGTTTTTATGAAAGAACACTGTGTAAGGTCACATGACAGGGTGACACAGTTGATTAATTCCAGGGTGGAAAGAGAAGATATAGTAGAGGCATGTGATGTGGTTCTCTTTGCTTGTGTATCTCCTTGACTTTACTATTTCACTTCATGTGCTAATCATGTATCACTGTTGTAACTTGGGGGAAAAAACATCAAGAAAGTAAAATTTAAAAATATAAAAATCTTTTAATACTGATTTCAGCCAAACATGATAATTTCTAAACTCAAAACAGGAGTGTTTATTAAACTCATAGGTTATTGAATAATTTTCTTCAATAAGTTCCTTCAATCTCCAGACTTCCACTTGCTTGGAAATATCCAAAATCTTATCAGTCTTATACATTAAAACATTTTCATGTCATTTTTTTCTACTACCTCATTATAAGTGAGCATTAGGTATATTAAAATGCAGTATATATGCACCTATGCACATAGGTTCTTTCTCCTTTCTTTTACATACACACACACACACACACACACACACACACACACGATCAGCAAAAAAAAAAAAAAAACCCACTAAACTAGAAAGCATATATTCTTAGCTTATTTTTGCTGAGAAATATTGTTCAGACATTTTAGTCACTCATTTTTTTTTTTGTTCTGGTTCTCAAACATCTTCTATAAGGCAATTGTGTATGATTAAAGACAATGGATGCTAGCACCTTACTGCCTAGGTTCAAATGTTGTCTTGATTGCTTGCCATTCCTATGGCCTGGACAAGCTATCCAGTCTCTTTTTGCCTTGGTTTCCTCATTTATAAAATGAGAGAATCGTATGCTTACCTCCCAGATTTGTGGTGAGAATTACATTAATCAACACATGTAACGTATTTAGAAGAGTGTTTGGTATCTAGTAAGTATCAGTTTTCATCATGTTCCCTGCCTCTGGGAAAATATTTTCCTTTTCAATCCTTGAAGCTGGAATGACTCTCTTCTACCACTCATACATCAAATGCCCAGCATATTTTGTTATTACTCTTTTTTCCCCTATCTTTTCTTATGATTTCTTCATCCTTTTTACCAAGTGTTGTGCTTAATCTTCAAATGATTTCTGAGTCTCTATGTAACATGGGGGTGAAAGTGTAGCATAGCAGAGTTTTCTGCTTTCCTAAGCATCCATAAAACACATTTGGAAGTAAGCTTAATACCCTCAGGATATCAATGTACATTTCCACACCTCCAAACAAAATAACATTTGTCACAGTTACAATAAATTAGGGGTCTTTTAATTTCAAGATTTTTACAAACGGTTGCGTAAGTAATAGTTTCCATTATCCATTTCCTACTTCTAAGACTTCCAGCTGTGTGCCTCGAGTATTTAACTTGCCAGTTTTCTCATCAATAAACAAGTGATAAAAATACCACCTATCTGACGGACTTTTGTGAGAATTAAATGAAGTGAAACCTGCAAAAATAGTCAAAGCAGTGACTGGGACATAGTAAGGAGTCAATGAAGGATAGTTACTGATAGTATTATTAACTTTGTTTTGCTAAGTGAGATGTAATCATAATGCAAAAAAATATGGAGCACATTCTGAGTTCCTTTGGGACAGGGTTGGGGACTGATATGTTATATAATATAAACACTTTCAAAATAGCATCATCATCATGTAATCTGTATAGACAGCATAGAACGACGCTTCACTAAATATTGGATTCAACATGTAATAGGCAATCTGTTTATTTTAGTAAATAAAATGCTATTTTTTTCCTGCATCATGTTGTCTCAGCCTTGGCACTACTGATACTTTGGTTCATATCATTGTTTGTAGGGAGTTTTTCTTGTATTGTAGGCTGTACAGCAGCAGCTCTAGTCCATTATTCCTGGTGGTAGGGGAGGGGAACAAAATTACCCCGGGTTGAGAACAACTGATTTACATTGATCTGTAAAGATATAGTATTGGGTCATAATCTTCGACAACAAAATATAGCTTATATTGAATATTAAGAGAATAAAAAATAGTCTTACAACTAACGTAGTACCATCAGTGATTTGCAGTAATTAGCCATTTGTGGGGCCTAATTTGATCTAGTTCCAACATAAACTCACACCTTTTTTGCTTCATTAAGATTGAACATCAGCCACACTGTTTTACTCTCATTTTATTGATGTAAACAAGAGTCAGAGTTTGGACTTTAGCCGTAACAAGACAGCACTTTAAATATGGATACTGTAAAATCATAATGCACTTCCCAAAAAATGCAATTTTTCTCCCCCAAAACTACTCCGACAATCTCTAAATCCAGATTTGGTGAAGACTGCCATTCCCCTCTACTAGCATAAGAAAGTAATGTAAATGATAACTCAGGCTTTGAGGACTCACAAAGGTATCCAAAATTATGGAAACACGTTTAAGAATAAATTTGAAACTTCCTTGACAAATCAAATAAGTGTTTGACATTTTACAGTTGCCAAGGTATGAATCCAAAACTAATACAAAATAAAGGTGGAGGTGGTACAAAATCTAGTGATGCAAAACAATTTTTAAACATATTACCAGAGGCAGAAATTAAAAGGAATGGGATCCTTATTGCATATACAATGTGAATGCATGTATGTATGAATATGGGGATATTTATGGGAGAAGTTTCACATCTTTCATCAGATTCTCCAACACCTCAAAAACTTCAAATGTAGTCAGTTCTACTATAACATTTGTTTTGAAAATGCAAATTTGTTCCAAGGCAATGTATGTGTGTATGTGTGTCTGTGTGTCTATGTGTGTCTGTGTGTGTGTATGTTGTAAGCAAGTATATCTGTAAAGACATAGGTATATGTATATCTGTAAAGATAAATATATTTTGCTCATGTGCAATTCTGCCCACAACAACACTAGGCACACGCAGAAGACTGTATCTGGCTCCAGCTGAATAGAGCTTGGTAGGAAACACTTACACCTGACACATCTCTCAGGTGTCTCAATTCACCGTGTGTTATTAGTCACACCCATCCATGTCTTATGTCCAATTTCAGTAACGCTCCTTCTGTCACTTTATAATAACTCACAAGCTTCAACCATTCTAACATCCACATCCACAAGGTGGTTTATGTGCCATAATTATTATAGTATTCTTATATTTTTTAACAGTTCAACATGTATAAAATTGTTAGACTCTTTTGTTTTCAATGTTTGTCTTTTAACATGTCATTGACAATGTTTTTGAGTGTCATGCCCCTAACTCTATTTCCCACAAGCCCTGTGAATTTTATTGCACAATTTTGCAGAGCACGGTGGTTTTTCAGAATGCATATGTCATGTTATAGCAGACCCTGACTGTAGTTTAATGATGTTGGCAAACATTCCTCGTGTTGTTGGATTTACCTTTCTGTTTCCACACAAAGGTTTTAGTAATGAATGTTGAATGTGGGGATTTTAGCACTGTGTTAGCACAATTTATTTCTTAAATATTTCCCTTTTTACATAAAAAGCAGAGAAGGCATTGTTTATTGAAAGAGTGGATTAGATGAGTGAACCATGGGGGAAAACAGAAGAAAGGTGCAACAGAGAGAAAATAAATTATGAAAGTGTTCCTTTTCCTTAATCGTTCTCTAATTAATTTCTTATCCATTCTCACGGGGCTAGAAAGTAGGACATGTACCATATTACACAGAAGGTGGCATTAGCTCTTTTGTCATTGTTGGTAAGATTTTGCATATGAATCAGCTGTTGTGATGTGGATAGCTCAGCAGGTTCCGACCTCTTGTTCAGCACTGTGGTTCAACTGCAGACACCATGAGAGGATTGCCAAGGCCAGTGCATGCCTGGCTTCTGGTAGAGATCAGCCTTTTCCATAAGAGATGAAATTATCACTCATAATATACATACCTTCCCAAGCCTCATCTTAGATTATTCTTTTGGATACAATAACTAAAACACTGGAGGGATACAGTTTGCAATTTTGTATCTGTATTCAATTGTATTATTGAAAAAATTAAAATATCTTTTTTCAAGTATCCTCATTCATCTCTGTGCCTGAATTTCAAAATATCATCATCTGATGTGTTATAATGGGAAAATAACTGGGAAGTTCATTGACATAATTCTTAGTCTTACTGCATTCTTTCTTTAGGTTCATTTTCTCTATTAAAAAAACTGAAGTAAAACATTTTTGCATATATATACGTGTGTGTGTGTGTGTGTGTGTGTGTGTACACAAAGTCAGTCTGACCAGCTGGATACACTATTACTAATTGCACTACTTTTGTGTTAACAATAGAAAATTGTAGGACTCAGAATCAATTATATCACAGCTGTGAGGTGTAAACAGCTTCTACTCCCTTAAAATACTGGATCCACTTCTTTATTTTGTCTTATGAAAGGTGGAAGAGCAGCATTTGCTAATTAGACATTTCAGGGCTAGGAGTAATACTAGCCAACACTTAGTATATGCTAGATACTTTTCTAAGCATCCCACATATATCAAGTCATTATATTCTCATTATAGTATTATTCTTGTTTTAGAAGTGGCATAGCAGAAACACAGATTGGTTAAGTGACTTGCCAAAGAGATCATGCTCCTTACTGTTTGCTATGCTGCCATCCTGAGTTATAGAAATGTGAAGTAATGCTGGATTCCTTATGATCATAATTGGAGATATTATTGATTTGATGACTTTGATTTCTTTAGGATGTTACATAAGACAGAGAAAAAGTTCTTGCTTGGATTTTAATATACCTTTTGGGTTACTGAACATTTTTGGACTCCATATTTCTCAACTACAATGTGTGCATCATTATTATTTGGATTATATTCTCATAAAAAGCTAATTGTATAAAGAGTCATGTTGGATAGTTGTGATTGCATGATTTGAGGTGGGAGATACAAACAGAGAAAATTTCTGATGTGGAAGATTTGGGGCAAAGGTCTAGCTTTCTCAGAGCTTTCAGTAGACTATACAAAAAAAAAACAAGTATTTGAATAATAGTCCCACATAAAAGAATGCCAGGTTTCTCCTATAGTTTCTATTCCCCTTTTAAGAGGGGAGAAAGCTTCATTGTTCTTATCTATAACCTAAGTCCAAAGAGTAAAGGGGAAGTGAAAATTGGAGGAGGAAGAGGAGGCAAGGAATATGTGATTAGAAGAAGTTATATGCACATTTTCCTATCTCATGCATGTGTCCACCTACCCTCTTTCTATATTCTTCCTCAAGAGAGGAGATGATGCTCACAGACAGTTAAAAATATTAGACATTGGTTGAGCAATTATTAATACTTGATGCCTTAAAGTAAAAGAAGTTATGCCTGTCCTCTCTCTATTTCCCCTCCTCCTACCTCCTTCCTTCTTCCTCTCCAACATGAGATTCTCTAACATTTCTCTCTTATTATCTCCCAAGTCTATATGGATGGGCAGACACTGATGATAACTTGACTCAACCTCTCCAACAACACCAACCCACATGCTCAAGGAATGGTCACTTCTTACCAGTTCCATGTTACTAAAAGAGTAGCTTGATATAACCATCTCTGAATCACCACAGATCCAGCTGACTACAGGTATTTTAACATTTTTTAAATGGAGAATTAAAGATACCTATATAAACCTCAATTCTAAGTAGGCTCTTCTAACTCAGCCTTTTCCAGAACTCTTCATCTTAACTGAGAGTTGCCAATGGTCTCCCTGCCATTTTATCCTTTGTTGTGTGTATGGCTTCTTTAGGAACCCCAATGGAAGGAAAGAAGACAGACCATTCATTTCTTTGTGACTATTCATAGTGTATTTGAACAGGATTAAAACCCCAACCTTAATGATTAGCAAATATTCCATCCTGATTATGTTAAACTTTTCTTTTCTTTTTTTTTTTTACCATTATGAAATATCTTGGGTTTCAGTCATTAAATTACACCACAGCATTGCAAAATTATTTGATATACTTTTGTGTGGATGAGAGTATACGAAGAAATTAGTAGGAGAAAGATGAAATGTATCAATTGACACTTACAGATAGTTTTACTTTACTTTTAATTTTCCTAAAAATTTTAGAAATAAATCTGATACAGTAGCACTAAGAAGGAATTGACGCAGGTCACACACCCGTGTAGCTGAAGTGTTAGCAATAATTCAAAATGGTTTAAATGAGCCCCTGAACAAAACTAATCATACACATGATACTTTTATAGCACTCAATAACTTAAAATCAATTCAAGAAGCCTTAGTCAAGGAAGACTTCTAAGTGGTTAAGTTTATTTTTTAGTGCTTAGCATAAAATCTGTTCTTTAAGAGGCTGTCAACTTTGCAATATCTTTCTTTCCAGGTTCCCCCTCCACTTTATTGAGTTCTGGAGCTGTTGATTTTTAAGTACAATATGTAGGTTGATAAGAATGTTATTTATAAGAAAATAGATGTGGGATCAAGCAGATGGAAAATCTATGATAAATAAATCATAGATGGAACATTATGATTTATCTATGATAAATCAAACACAGAATTAAGTTGCAGTGTATGTTTAAATAGATTGGAATAGGCATGTTTCTTCAACAAATATTCATTTAGGGAAGTGGTTCTTCAATTTCAATGGGTATACAAATTACCTGAGGTATTTGTTTAAGATCTGAAAAATTCAGAGATCCACTTCCAGTAATTTTTGTTGAGTAGGTTTGACACTGCGTGCAAGTACTCAGTGCTTTCTGTGCATTTGGCTCATTGATCCCTTTGAAAGAAACGATTTAAGAGATAATTGTCTGTAACTCTACTAAATATTCAGGAGATGGAAAGAAAATAGTCTTTGCAATTGAGTATTTCATGAATGGAAAGAAAATTCTTATTTAGTTAAACTAATATACAAGTATGTCAATAATCCATGCAATTGAAGAAGAATCAACATGACACTCTAGGACCAGAGAGGAGAAGAATGTAACTCTGCAGCAGATATAAGGAAAAGCTTCATGTTAGTGACATGGAAATCGAGTACTGGAAATCCTATAAATACCAACTAGGAAAAGACTAATTTTATATATATTTATATATTCAGTGACCCCAAAGTTAGAGATTCTTTCAAGATTGGAAGAGGCAAGGCTTCAAGTAGTTTGCAGAGCCCAGGAGAGGGGTTGCATGTGGAAGAATGAGAGAGCAGAAGAGGATTTGGAATTGTGTGCACATAATGAATATCCTTGTCCCTCTGTGCCATCATGATCCAAGGTTTGTTCTGTGGGTAAATATTATCACATTTTATAGGAATGGGAAGAGATTGTAGGCAAAAAAATTTTATAGGGATCTATGGTATAATGCAGGCAAGCAATAATAAGGATAAAGCCAAAAACAGTAACAATGTTTTAGGGTGAAGAGGAGAAAGGGAACTGAAAAGAACCCTGAAGAAGTAGTTGATAGTATTTTGTGAATTGCTGGATATGGAGGCTGCATGGGAGCATGGGTCCAGGGTGACTCCAGGCTAGGGAGAAATATATGCATCAGATTGAAAGAATCCACAGAGATGTGTTGTGGATACCTTGATATTTAAGGCAGTCTTAAAACTGTCAAATGTTGACAATAAATTAAAAGCATTTCAAAATACCGTAACTGGTCAGACAAAACATGTCTGTTGATCATGGTCCATGTTTTGCAGAATGCATCCTTTGATTCACTTGGAGGAAAAACAGACCCTGAGTGATAAAACAAAATGTTCAAAATTATGGAACTTCTTATTACTTCCAGAGCTAGAACAAGAATGCCTGTTACCTTTCATTTCTACTACAGATAGTAACACTGAAACAAACGAATCTGAAATATTTGAATGTGTGTAAACTGAATACTACTATATGCTAACTATTAGATGCTGTTATCAGTATTCACTTAGGATTAGCAAAATGAGTGGCTGTGCTGACCTAGAAATAGCACTGTCTCAGTGGGCATGACCAAAGTGATTCAATGGGATAATGAGAAGTTCTTCAGGAAAAGGGGGCCACAATTGATTTATTGTGTATTTAGAAGTGCGCATATGTTATCCACATGGTCACTAATTAATTTGTTGTAACTATTACTCTAAGTCTTTCTGAATCTAATGGTTTAGTGAATCATGCCTAAGCAGAACTATATGCTGAATATAAAGATCAGTGCCAGGGTTGGTAGTTATAGGCATGCTAATAAAACATTCTTGATGCCAATTTTAAATCACTTCATCCTAAATTGTAAAAAAATTGATAAAATACTTTGTTCCTAGAATAAATTCCCTTATTTTAAAAAAGCAATTATCATCCTTGTAAATAAAAGGACTATAAATACCCAATATTAATGTAATAATTATGATTTTAGCTAATAATGCTAATAGTGTTAATAGTGCTAATAAATGTGCACACATGTGCCCTACCTGAATTTACCCATACTGCTTATAATCTAAAAGAGAGAAAGATATTAATAAAACACATTTTATGGGAGATGGAGAAAAAAAGGTCGAACATAAGCAATGATGCTGCTATTAGCTGATTGATTTCTATACAACACACTGAAAAGAAGTAAATACTTTGGTACACAGGATGTAAGGTAAAACAATAAAGGATATTGCATTTCCTTTAGGGGTAGGAAAAGTTGTTAGAAAAAATAGACACAGAAAGGGAAAGTTACTCAGGGTTCTAATTCCTTTCTAACTACTCAACATAGAAGCATCTGTGTTAGCTTTCATGGTTCCCCATAGTGGTCACCTCAAATCAAAGGTCATCAAGTTTGTGGATTTTGACATAAAGTAACGAGGCGTATGTTACCTTTCTGTCTTTTTTTTTTCTTAAATGTAATTACATTATGTAATCAATAGCATATAAAACTCATATTTGCTGCATAAATGTAGTCATCAAACAAAAGCCACCAAGATTAAAAAGTCAAGCATTTCTAGTACTTTAGAGACCCCTTATTTACCAATTTTTGATCACATTTTTTTTTCTTCCCAAAGCAACACTGCACTTAATTTTATATAAATCTTTCCCTCATTTTACTTCATAATTTTATCATTAGGTATATATACATATATGGATAAATGGCATATTATTAGGCTTTTCCTGGTTTTAAACTTGATATACATTGATCATGCTGTATATATTCTTTCTAACTTGCTCTCTTCACCTAATATTATGTTCTCGAGATGCCTTCAGGTTGATGTATGTAGCCGTATGTGTTTATTTTTACTGCTTTATTCTATTGTAGAATGCAAAAATCTATTTTCCATTATCCTATTAATGGATGTTTCTGCTATTTTCAGTTTGGGCTATTATGAACAAAACTACCATAAATATTTGTGTGAGCATGAGAGAGAGTCTCTTGGAGGTATAATTATAGGAGTAAAAATACCAGGTTGTACAGTGATCCCTGATGTAATATTTTACTTTTTTAAATGGATGCTCTTTGCCAAGAATCAGAACAGTATATTATTTCTGAGTGTACCTAAGAAAGTTAAGAATGAATTTTTTAGTGTTTAGTAGATTTGTTTTCAAATTTGGCCATGTCAATTGGCAATCATTCACATGATATTTATGGAGAGTGGCTAGGTTAAACCATTTTACTATATTTGCAGCTGATACTGACATATTTAAAATTTGATGATCTTGAACATAGGTAAATCTGAAATATTTTAAAAATTCCTTTTGTGTCTATGTGACATGCATCATGATTCCTAACATAAGGAATAGCAATGAATTGAGTCTGAAAACATAAATTAATCTTTAAGTTTATATATCCATTCTCTGTCATTGAATATACATTTTAGGCTGATAAAGGACTTAAAATCTTAAGGAATCTGATGAGTTTAACCAACATGAATATGTATTTAAGATTATTTTACATTAAGAAATCCAAAAAATATGCAAATCTAGAAAAGTTTTATAGTGCAGGTTCATTGGCATAAGCTTTAGAATGGCAGGGTTTTTTCAAAGGTTGTTTGATCCATTTATTAATTAGAGTCTTGAGATGCCACTTATCTCATGTTTTAAATAATATAATGATAAGAGAATTGTGGCACATCTAAAAGTAGATAATGTACAAAGTGGATATGTGTCATTTTTGTTTCTTTTATTTATTTGCCTTTTTAGAATTTTGGCTGTTTTCCTCTATTTTAGGGAAACTCTCATCTCATGAGACAAGGCATTCCTAAAGTTATAGAAGCTAAAAGTACCAGGCTCATTTCCCAATCTCCATTATTACTAGGGTACAACCATGTGACCTACACTCTGCCACTTCAAAGCACCCTCCACCAGCCTTAAATCAGAAGCTGGTGATAGCCAGGACTATCAAGAGTCCACTGCCGAAAAAGCTAGCCACTGGCAGCTACTATATCTTGTCTAGTGTGCTGTGTTGGTGAGGTTAGCATTGCCAAAAACAGCTTCTGGTGCCCAGTGTGACCACAGTGTTGCTTCAGTGGATCAATTTATGCCAGAAGGCATAAATTTGGATGGTGCTACTGGCAATGTCACCTCAAATCCTGTCTCTCCAGGGCTGCTGTTAATGAATTCCACTACTACCTAAACCAGCCAGTCAGTTTCTCTTGCTTTTGGCAAAAAACCTTGACTGATACAGTATACTAAATACTTAAGCAGTACCAACTCTATAGTAATAATGCGTATAACTCCAACTCATCAGAAACACTTGACTTATTTAGTGTTGTATTCCCCACACCTAGTTCAGATAACATATACAAGGTATGAAATAACTATATATCAAAATAAATAAATAAATATTTAGTCATGAAAATGGGTACTCATTGAAGCATTATTTAAAACACTTTTAATATGATATTTTTATGACACCTGATACTACCTGGTGGGTTCATATTACCTTTATAGAGATGTTATTCAACAGTTTAGGAGTTATATAATATTAAAACTCTCTTTCTCTCTTCTCTCTCACTCTCTCACACACACACATATATCATCAGGTTCAAAGTTACAGGGTACATAATAAAAATTATCACATGCTATTAATATTAGCAAAGATATATACTTGAAATCCATTAGTTTCAAACTTAAACCTAAATTTCAATTTTTAGCCAATAACACGGGAAGAAAATAGCTTTATATAGTCTTTGATTCTGTTTCTAACAAAATACTTTTTGCTTATAAAGCTGAATAAAGATAAAGTGTATTTATTCTTCACTTAAGTACATATAATCAGCAGTGTCATTGGGATGAACTTTTACAAAATGGAAAACAAATGAAACATATCAGTGTAAGCAAAAAGTTTTAATAGGAGTCTTCAACTACTTTTGTTGACTCTCTTTGTCTCTATATTTCAGAGTTGAAACAATACCCAAGAATTTGATTCCCCATCTTCCAAAAGAAACTATATCTGGTTACATACCAATGGCTTGCTGTTTATATCTCCCCAGTTCAAGTTTTACTCTCAATATCCCCGCTGAAACACTTATCACCTTTTAGATAGCCAATTATAATATTCTTTTATTTCCAGTTCCAAGTTTATATTTATATATATATATATATATATATATATATATATGTAGATTAAATCCCAACATATTACTTTCCCCAATATTATTTCCCTACTGAAAACGCTTTATGAATGTTCACTGCCAATGTTTTAATTTTTTAATGTATTTAGCATTCAAGGAGTTACACAATCTAACTAAATATAACTTTCCAACTTATTTTCCAAAAATTCTATGTGTAAACTTTTGTAATAACCAAAGCAGTTCATATACCTTCCCATAAAATTCCCTTGGAGAATTGCAAGTCATATTATTCAATCCCAGTCCAGCCTAATTCATGGTGTAAAGTCTTATCTGAAGACTAGTTTTTTTCTGAAGTCACATTTGATCACCCAAATTCCAACCTCACTAATGAATTTATTGAGCTTTTTGAAAGAATTCTTCGTACTTCATTGTTAGATAGCATCCACTTCCCTCTAACAGGAAGTATAAAAATTGCATGTTATATATTTTTTAATTTCCCACATCACCTAATCCTGCTCAATGCCTATAAAAGGCAATCAATAAGTATCTGATGATTGATTTTTAGATGCAATCTGAGCATCAGTGCTGTTTTTCCTGATGAGCTGGAAAATGGAACATGGAGGTTCACTGGACTTGATTAGAGGTGAGACTCAGAATACTAAATTAGATGTGTTACACTTCTGTCTCATTTTGGATGCGTGGAAAACACTTCTGTGTGCTTGCTCATTCTTGTATTATTAATTCTTAATTTTCTTACAGGAGTTAGAGAATGAAGCTTGCACTATTTCCACTTGTAATTCTCTTAAACTCTAGATACTATTCCAAGCATTGGTAATTTGTCAATGAACAAGATACTCTTCTCCTAGATCTTGCTTTGCAGTAGGTGAAAACAGAACTACCTAACTAATCAAATAAATAAATAAGGTGATTTCAGAGCCTCATAATTACTTTAAATAGAATGCATGGTGGAATGGAACAAAAGGTGAGAAGGAAGAGGCCACTTCATGTAAAAAAATCTGTTGAACTTATAGATGAGACAGAAACACTGAGACAGAGCTATTCATGGGCTGGGCAGAGCCTTCAAGACAAAGGAATCTGTAAAAGTTCAGAGGCCGAGTCACCAATGAGTTTGAGATGTTTAAAGGTAAAATTCCTAACACTCCTGGTAACTATTTACAGGCTACAGGAAGAATAGTGAATGAAGGGAGTTGGAGAACTAGATGTGGGGTGGGAGTGGAGGAGGAGGGAACATGTGGCTTCTTCTTATAGAGCACTGAGGAGAGTTCTGATTTCACATTAAATGCAATGGAAAGCTATCAAAGGTTTTAGTTAGAGGAGTCTCATGATCAGGGTTATGGTTTTAAAAGTTACTTTTACAGTTATGTGGAGATTAGCTTACTAAAGATAAAAATAGATAAAGGGAAACAGTTTATTAAGTTATTGCAGTGGACTATGCAGCATAGAATACGATGACAGCCATATAGGTGCAAAGAAGTTGACAAACAGCGTATATTTAGGTGTTGGAACAAACAGGACTTGCTGATGGATTGGATGTGGGGAGTAAAGAAAAAGAGATATAAGAAAATGTTGAGGGTTTTAAAAATGAGTGTGTCATGAGCCCGCTTTAATAACATTTCTAACAAATGAAGAGTTTTGTCTATGTAAGAGGAAGTGCAAGATAGAATGAGCTAAATTATAGCAACAAAATAGAGCAAAATTATTTTAATGGATGACATTAGGAGGCAGAGGAATGAGCTATCAAGGAAGAACAGATGTGCAACCTGCACGTGACACAGGGTCCTGACTGCAGAAGAATCCCACACTTGGTTTATTGCTCTGCCATCACAGTCTTAAAATTCTTAATACTTTTTTTAACAGGAGGTCCTCCATTTTCATTTTGCACAGGGCCCTGCAAATTATGTAGTTAATCCTGCTAGAGAGCCATACTCAAGAATAGAAAGAGAATTCTGAGGATGGGTTAACAGTAACTAAAATGATGGCTTTTTTAGTCAAGAATTTATAACTCAGATTCAGAATACCATAGGTCACTGGAAAAGCTGAAACTTACATTTTCACTTTCTAAAGTGTTTATTCAGTGCTCTCTACCATAAAACTGACTGCCTCTCATTGCGTTAGCCAAATTTGTTGATAATTTCTATTTGACCTTATATACAAACTCATATAAAAATATTTCATGCATACTTGAAATTAATATTGTGATAAAGGGTAGAAAGTTTGACACAGAAACACTAAAGTTATTACTGATATTATTTAAATTCTAATATCCATATCTTTATGATTTTAGATATGACAAAAACAGATAAGTATATTAATATATTCCACGGTAATTTTGATTTTATCCATTTTTTTGAATTTTTATTTTCTTTTCAATGATGATTCTAAGTCATTAAATAGAAAAGTTCATTTCTGGTATGTCTTAACTAAAGATTACACAGTTGATCCTTATAATGATAAATTCTGTTTGATAAAGTTTAGCCTTGAATTCTGCTTTTCTTGACATAATATTTCTATCTAAAGTAATAATATATTTTCCATTTTTTAGCTTGTTGATATTTCTTTATTGTTTTGCTTTTGATGTTTCTGTGGTATTTGTTTTGGGTATATCTTTCATGAAAGGCACATTGTTAAATTGTCATCCTTTAAAATTGTTTAATTCATTCACACTTATTTTGATAGCTTTTTATTTATACCTTCATAATATTATTTACTTTTTGATTTTCTTTGTTTTGTTTTCTTACCCCCATTTTCTGTTATACCCACAAAATTTCTGTAATATTTCTATTTTCTAGAGCAATTTATTTTCTGGTTCACCTAGTTAGCATCTGCTTAACTCTCAGATGTCAATTCAAAGTTTCTTGAATACCTTACACAACAGATTCCACCTCTCACCTTATTATCTCCTCTCATAAAGCCAGACACTTTCATTTAAAGCCCTGTTTATAGTTTGGAATTATATATTTGTTTTATTATAATAGAAGAATGGAACTTTAATTGGTCAATTATTCTATAATGTCTATTAAAGCAGAAATTCATAAAGTAATGTAAATAATGTTTTTTTAACTTTTAATGCAAAACCTGTTAATATAGTTTCACTTATTCTTTAATAAACACCCGTATTTTATTTTCTAAAAAAGGAACAAGATCTTCTGCACCCTAGCCAAGCAATCTGAGAGAAAAATCTGCTTTTTTATTACTTTTACTCAGTCATTTAAAGTTGTGGCAGCCACACCTAATTCTACATAGCAATGGTTGTTAGTGACTTTTCTTTACTGCATTTCTTATAGCATTCAAGTTAGTTTTCCTAGAATAAACATCTCTCAAATTTTATCTCATATTTAATTGAATTGCACCAATACAAAACAAGTCTAACATAGAAACAGATTTAGAAATGAACTCAGCAGACTCAGGTTTAGCATAAATCCCCACTGGCCGCTGTGTAGATTCTTGGTGGATGCTGACAAGCAACGAAGCACTACTGTTCAGAGTACTATGGACATAATACACCCAGCAAATGTCACAGAAAGAAAAGGTTTTTTTTAATTTTTTTTTTTTTGGTTTTAAATCTTGCTAGTCATTTAACATGAGACAGTATAGAAGAGCTAGATCATTTATTGAGTAACTTTACTCAATAGTGTGTCACCAGCATGTAGGTAAATATTCAACAAAGAGATGATATTCCATCAATATTTGTTAATGAATATGAGTTTTCTTCTTTCTTTTTAATCTAAAAGCTCCTTTTTTTATATTTTTATTTTTGCCAGGTACAGTGGCTCTCACCTGTAATCCCAGCACTTCGGGAGGCTGAGGCAGGCAGATCACTGAACATCAGGAGTTGGAGACCAGACTGACCAACATGGTGAAACCCAATCTCTACTAAAAATACAAAAATTAGCCAGGTGTGGTGGCATACACCGGTAATCTCAGCTACTCAGAAGGCTGTGACAGGAGAATCTCTTGAACCTGGGTGGCAGAGGTTGCAGTGAGCTGAGATAGCACCACTGTACTCTAGCCTGGGTGACAGAGTGAGACTCCATCTCAAAATAAATAAACAAACAAACAAACAAATAAATAAATCCTCCATTTTTAAATGAATGGCCTGAAATTTTATGCAATCCTGAGCCTGGAGACCATAGAGACTATCGTATTTATTTTCAAAATATTTTTCAAATATTGTAATTTTTATTAATTTGTAAATTGTAAAAGTACCCCAATGTCTATTTCAAAATCAAAATATGAGAGAACAGTACTCAAGATCAGCTATCAGTAACTTTTTCCTATATATTTGACCACATTTTGCCATGGTAACCTACTTGATCCTCCTGAAATCTGCTTCCAAATGACACGGTTTTCCTTGCAATCTTCTTTCAAATAGGCTTGCCTCCAACATACAACACACTTTCAGCTTAAGGTGGGGTACATATACCTCCCACTCACCATTTTATTTTCATAACCTGTTTTCCTATTCTCAAACCTCTTTCCTTCTCTCCCTCCTTCCACACCTTTTTCACCATTATCTCCATACTACTGGTCACTCTCATTTATTTACTACTTGGCTGTGCATTCTGTCCTCATCCTTCAACTGTTCAACACCCTGCCTCTTAGTTCCCAGATCTCCTACACCACAATTTCCTTCTTTATCACTTCACATTACCCTTATACATGCATAGCCACATCGTATTTTTATTGGAATTTGCTCTTCCAATAAAATCTTCATTTGGATCAGCCCACTCTCCAATGCCACTCTCCACCATTCTGGAATAATTACTTTTATGGCCTCTCTCCAAAACCCCTTTGCCAGTAATCCACTGGTTTTTATCCATTTTTCCTTATTAATTACCTGTTTCATGACCCCACTTGATTTCTAGATTGATGTACACTCTCTGTAACTAGTGTGCACTCCTTGTCACCGTGAGTAAATCCCTCCACGTCCCCTACCTTGAGCTCTCTCATCAAAATTCCATGACTAATTATACCCAATCAGCAAAACATTACAACAGAAAATTATAAATCCCTACTGACTGAATTCAATTTGTGCTTGTGATCATAAATTTCAAATGGGCACTCATTTAATATATAAATTCCTGATGCAGACTACAGTTTACTATTTACTATGCTACCCTGAAAATGTTCTGCAAGTTTTAATATTTTCCCTCAAGTAATGCATTTAACTAGTGATGTTTTATAATACGTCATAGAAAAATAATTAAAATAAGAATCAGTTTTATCAAATATTCCTACTGACTTCTTTCCACAAATAATTTGCATTCTCAAACTAAAGTAGGTTAACTGTCCATGCTTATACATAAAGACTGCTGGGTTTTTTTTGAAATACAGTTTCTATTCCTGTTGACTCATTCATTGACTTTACTCTTGAATTAATCCTTATTCTTTCCAACATCCTCAATCTCTCTATTGTATAATTCCCATCTACCAATGTTTTAATGTAGTTTATCTCACATTAATATCTCTCTTGACCTTGTGCCTTACATCTCCAATAACCTGCTTTTCAGCTGTCTTTCAATACATCATTCACCTCTTTACTCTTGAAAGGGTTCTTATGAGGTCACTGATGACCTCAACTTGCCAGATCCATTGTATATAACCTAGCCTTATCTTATTCTGCCATTCTTAACATTTATCACAGTTATTTACAGCCTCCTACTGAAATACTTTCTTCTCTAATCTTCTGTAACACCATCCTTCATTTTCCTTCATCTTTCAACCCTAAATTTCTTTGATTACATTCTTTTCATATCTATCTATCTATCTATCTATCTATCTATCTATCTATCTATCTATCTATCTGATCTCCCTGGAACTTTTTGACAAGCCTTTGCTTCACTTCCCTTGGTGATTTGTTTTTCTCAGTGATTTTTAAAAATACTATTTATAGGCTAATTAATTTTAACATCATATCCGCAATCCTAATCATTCCCCAGAGTTTTAACGGCATCTTAAACTTAACAAAGCCATGTCAGTACGCTTTATATCCCCCCTCTCACCACAATATCTGTTTTTCACATTTCAGTAAATGAGAGTTGGATAGGCTAAAAGTCATTCTTCATTGCTTTCTTTCCCTCATTACCTCCATCTCCAAATAGGTGTATCTAAATACTCTTCAAGACCTGGTATATGTCTGTGTCTAATTTCATTCTCTATCTACAGCTCTAATCCCATTACTTTCACTTCTCAGTTTGGCTACAAGGAGAACTTCCACACCAACATCCCTGCCTTCATTTATTTTCCATACAGCAGTCAGAATAATATTTTCAAACACAAATTGCATTATATATCTATCCTACTTGAAAATATTTCAATAGTTTTCCACTGCCATTTACAAAAAAAAAATCTAATGCTGTATCATGTACTATAAAATGTATGTGATCTTCCTACTATTCACTTTATAATTCTCTGATTTCTTCTTATACCTTTCTCCTCTTCTGACTTGCCTCTGTACTGAAACAATACAATTTGTTTCTGTCCCTCCATCATGCCTACCTCATTCTTAAATTAACACCTTGAACTTTTTGGTTCCTCTCTTTAGAACAGTTTTCCAAATATCATCACCTGGAACCTTCTTATCATCATGCCTCAGCCCAAAGGTCACTTTGTAAGAGATGCCTTCCTAGATTACCCTGCACTCCTGCCATAGTTTTATTTTATCGAGTTCACTCTGGCTTCAGTGCAGACAATTTATTTAGAGAAAGGAAGTCAGGCTAGAAGTAGGGAGCTCAAAATTATCCAGGTAAGAGAAATGCCAAGTCACTCATAGGGAGCATTGGTTTGAATTCATAGATTGACTCTTTTTCAAAATCCTAGTTCTTGCATATGTCCAATATTTTTTCACCCCTCAGAGTACAGACAGGCAATAATTATTTTTCACTTTTGGGATTTGAGGTGGAATCCATCAGATTAGATGTTAATCTCTGTTCAAATATTTCAGAATCAGACAAAAGAATAAAGAACAAGTTTTAGAGTTGCTCTATTTTCACTAGCCAGCATGGAGTAACAAGGGAGCTGTAGCCAGAAAGAGCAGAGACATAGTGTTTCACCTTTCTGCCAAGTCGTTTCTTTTTGTGTTTCTCTGAGCAGCAGGCATTAGCTGGGTCAGTGGCACTCTTTAACGCTGGCACCCCTCTCTTCATTTGGAGCCAGTTGTAGCACTGCCTTGTTTTATTTAAAAAGCCATACTTGCCAATGTAACCTGGGAAGCAGCACTGTGGCAGGGTTGTCCCATGGAATTGACTCCAGTGTTTGGTATAAATTTGGGGGAATAATGAAATCAATTTGCACTTTCCATCAACTGCCCAAAAGCTGCCCTTGGCTCTGGCTTCTGCTGGTGGAAAATAAAGTATGTTAGCAAGATTTTATGGTACAGTTGCCACGCCTTGTAATCTAGGCAGGTATTTCCTTCCTTGCAGAGGTTCACTGGATGGCTGACTGTCATTTAATCATGTTCATTGCTACAGTTAATCCTGTAGGAATTTGTCAATATTTTCCAAATTTGAGTGGCATTCTAGGTTTTAGTATTGTTAGGGATTGTCACTGTGTTATTTTGGTCATTTCAGTGGAAATTCAAAAATGAAGCAGAAAGTTTAAATATGTGAGCTTTGATTGCCATGTTACATACACATGCAACTGATGGGTGAAATTGCAGTACCATACCCACAGGTTTGTGAAATCATGCCCTTTGTTATTTCTCTGCTTCTGATATCATATTGTCTTCTCTGTGGAGTTTAAAAATATTTATAATGCTGTATGGAAAGACTTACTTTAAAAAACCTGGAACGATCACAATCTGTTATTTATATTTATTCAAAAAGTTCAGACATTTAATTTTGTTCAAAATAATAATAAAAAAATAAAATTAAAAGCTTCACTGTATAAGATGACTAAAGGGACTATTATTTATTTCCTCAAAAATTTGACTTTATCTTCATCTCATTCCTGGGAGAAGTGTGCCATGTTTTTACTTAACTTTTTTTATTGTGCTGTTAAGCTATGGATTGCTTCCAGGGCAGTAAAATTGAAGCATAGTTTTAATTTTTTTTGGATGTCAAATAAGGTGATTATTTCAGGTGTAACCAATACTCAACATACTAAAATTAGGATTATTTTATATGCTTAAATAAATAGATATACATAGACATGTACAGCAATTAAGAGTATAGATCCTCTTATGAACCTTGTTATAAAAGTTCTTAATAAAATGCAAATTCAGGGTTTTTTAAAAAAATTAGGAGTTGACGTTTGATTATCCCTCTGGACAGATCCCACTATAGGGTAGTAGTACAAAATATTGGTCCCTTACAATACATCATATAATAAAATTAATGACACTTTTATAAACAGTTACATTAAACATATTTAATGTCAAACCCAGGTGAAGCCTCTGTAAAATATATTTCAGTGAAACAGGAGACAGAAAAGTGAGTTATTTTTTCATGACTCACATTAAAAGCTTCATATTTTTAGTGTATAAACTGATTTTGGCCAAAAAAAAAATCATCTCCCTAATAAAGCAAACACACAGACAAACCAACCAACAAACACCTTACCATCAAACTGGGGCTTTTGAATAATCATTTATGCTGATGAAATTTTGAATGCTCATGAGCTAATTGTGCCTTTTAGCAATGAGCTTCTGCCTCTTACTATGTTTAGACACATACTTCTTATTACAATGCCGTTTCATCAAGTCCCAATCTATTCTAAGATCATGATAAAAATGATAATCTTCAAATTACTACGTTTCTCTTTCCACTTGAGTGAACTAATTGAAAGAATTCCATGTCTGCATTCACCACAGATACCCAGAGGAATACAAGAAAACACGTGGGAAACTCAAAGAATGCCTAAGTATCTGGGTAGCTGCTGATCAACACACATTTTGTATACATTTAATATGCTTAATGTACTGACTCCCTGAATATCCCCCATGTATTCAAGTAACTAGGCTGCTTCTCATACCAGAGACAAATTTAATTTATTTTTGTTTTATTTTCAAACATACTGACTGCATTTAATTATGTGTTGTGGAAGCAGTATGACTGTCAGACTAAGACAAGGCAGAATTTGCACCCTTCTTGACTATATAACTTTGGTTAAGTTACTTCACTACTATGAGCTTTCCATCATCAGTAAGAGAGAAGTCATTATAGCTACTGGTCTAAAGAAGATGATAATAAATATCTTTTGCATGTTCATTTGACCCAGGCAAGAAAAGATAAGTTTCTCCAGGTGGTTTATTTTGTGAGGTTATTTTAGTTAAGTCCTGACAACAATAAAAAATGAACTTAAAATGATGACCTATATGGTTCATTCACCAAAATAATTATTCACATGTAATAAGTTAATTGATTATGAAGTATTTTTTTAAATGATGCAGTCATTGTCTTAGATATATGCTGCTCGGAAAATGAAAATACTTGAAGTATTTTATTTGAGAGTTAGACTATGCATTTTGCATTTCTTAGAGCTACTGACTCTCTGTCCATAAGTTTTAAAACAAAAGGTAAGGACCAGTATAAAAAACTCATAAAAAGTTTGCATTGCTCTCACCCCAGTTAAGCAATAATTTTGAATAAAGCAGTTGCATGTTAGTCATCTGGTTTGACACTGGGAAGTGGAAACCATGTCCCTTGCCCCAAGCCTGACAATTTTTAAACTAATGTTTACCCCTCATTAGAAATGAAATATAGACTAAATTTTAAAGATCTTGAAAATTGTAAAATAAGTAATTAACATAAATTTTTAACCTAGAGGCAATCATTTTTAATTAACTTTTTGATGTACTTAAATTTTCTTTAGAATTCTTTAAAATATCAGTGTATTTTTATATACATATATTTATATACACACACGTGCGCGCACACACACAGAGAGAGAGAGAGTTCTGTACACTGACTTTGAAGTCTTTTCCTCTGACTCAAATATATACTTATTTTATAAAACATGAAAATATATGGAAACAGATTATGAATCTCCCACAGATAGCCACTGCTACTGTGGATTTTACTTTCTGGTTATTTTATATACCCTCCAATGCGGAGAAATTTATTCAAACTCAGTACTTGCCAGCAGCCCCAATATTTGAATTTCCCTGGCTCTGCTCATTTGAGTGCTGGTTAAGTATCTTGGATTTCTCACTGGATACACATATCTTCCTGCCATGGAAGAGAATAAATACTTCCAATACCATATGGACTGAAATGTTAAAATATCCATTCCCTACCTCTAATTACCTCTATACAATAAAAAAGAAATATAGCATGAAACTGTAATCATAAGGGATATCATATTTTCAATAATGACTATTATTGTGATTTTTTTGAAACAACAAATATCAAGTTTTCAAAAAGAAAAAATGACACACATACTCCTCTTTTGCTGTGGACTTAAGCAACTTCTTCACAGTTAATTCAATTCATTCTGAGGATTTGGGAACATTATAGACTTTTTCTGAGCATGCCCTGCTCTGGTTGATTTTATTCTCTTGCCCTGGGAATACTGAATTACATTGAGCAACCAACAGAAAGAATTTTCAATCATCTCAAAAGGCTGACTGAACTATTTCTTTCTCCGATTGCTTGCTTTGTTTGTCTGCTTTCTTTTAGCAAAAACTGGTTGTTTTGCTCTTTCTGTATATATTAATTAACATTAGCCAGTCCATTACACTTGAGCATTTAAATAAAATGGTATCTGGCATTCTCTCCTCTGTGAATGCAAACTGAGAGCAACTGAAGAATCTTTTTTGATCCTAGCTGTCTACTCATTTTACCTAGCAGCTCAATTGACACTTTCTTCAGAAAGTCGGACTGAAATGCACCATGTACTTTATTCCCACAATCTTCCATACAAAACTTACTACGCCCTATTGTAATGGTCAGTTGGCTTGCTGTCTTTTTCACAGTATTTGAGAAAGCCATGATATGAGCTCTGAAGAATTCACTATTGCATTCCCAATATATGGTGAAATACCTGACAAAGAGATATTATTTTGATAATGATCAAAATGAAACCAAATCTTTCAAGGGAATTATTATTGTTGCTAACGAAAGGCAATTAGTCCAGATATTTGGATAGCCTTCCATTACATAGGAATTATTGTAACTTAGCATTTCTCTCTGATAGGAATCTGAACAAGCTCAGTAAAAAATAGCAACAAGGATTACTTAGAGACCAGCATTCTCTTCACACTTCCTGACCCAGCCCTAATCTCACTCCTGGATGTCACCAATCAGTTAATAAACCTCCTGCTTTGGAATAAGGAAACCTTAAAAGGAAATGTTCTAGCATATGGAAATTCACGACTGGCTCATGAGGAAAAAAAATAAAAAATAAAAACAGGTGGCAGGAAGATCTACCAACAGCTCTCTTTTTGATATTCATGCTGTTGCTGGATTCACAGATGATGAAATACTCCCAAGCAAAGGCTTTTAAATGGAAACAAAGTAGGTCTTGCATCCGCCCTAATTAGCAATCAGCAGAGGGAAAAATAAAATCACAAATTGCCTACCTGTGCAGAAATCAATGCACATATGGCTTTAAGATTTTGAGACTAGGGCAACCCTCCTTGTTGTAAGGAAGCATTCTAGAACTGTGTGTGTGTGTGTGTGCGTGTGTGTGTGTGTGTGTGTGTGTGTGTGTGTGTCTGGGCAAAGATTATGAAAGTTACAGAGAAAAAATGACTAAAGAGCCAGGGAGAATTATTAATGTCAGACTGATTATTTGATTTTATCAATTTAGTAAATATAGTTATGCCTTGCTTACCAGTGGAAATACATTCTGAGAAATACATTGTTAGGTGATTTTGTCATTGTATGAACATCATAGAGTGACTTACACAAACCTAGATAATATAACTGACTACACATGTAGGCTATATGGTAAAGCCTATTGCTTCTAGGCTACAAATGTATACACTATGTTACTATACTGAACACTATAAGCAATTTTAACAGAATGATAAGCATTTGTGAACCTAAGCATATCTAAATACAGAAAAGATAAAGTAAAATTACAGTATTATAATCTTATGAGACCACAGTTGTATATCTGGCCCATCATTGATGAAAGCACTGTTAAGTGGCACATGATTGTAAATAACAAAACCCTTTCTTTTAATGTCAAGGTATTTTCGTGAATAGTCTGTACATTGCAAATCTCAAATATTGCACATTAATATAAATATTCTTTTTAATCAATAAATCGAAATTTCCCACATGTTCATAATTACTAAATTCAGAATAGCTTGCAGATACCCACAAAGCAACAGAACACTATGGAACATATTTATAGTTTCTAAGTGAATTTTTACAGTTGTAATTATCTTCCAAAAAAAACTCACTAGAGAATAGCAACCATATTTTCTATAAATAATAGGCCATTATATATTTTACAGTTCTAAAAGTGATTCTGAGGTTGTGTTTTTCTCATTCACAGACCTTGTTGCATTCCTCCTAGTTCAACCCCCTTTTTACAAGTAGAATATGAGTAATGAAAGTGATGTACATGTTTTATCATAGTTGCATTGCAACAGCAGCTGTAGTGATATATTGAATAGTGTTACATAGCTGGGGATTGTATATTTCCTCTGTATTGGCATCTACAGTATACAATGTTAAGAAATATTACAGCTCCTTCCACAGTTACTAGTAAACAGTAGATAGCTAACAATTTTTTGAGTAAATTGATGAATTGATGAATACAAAGTTATACAATAAATACTACAGGTAGATGGTGAATGTTTCTTAGATAACATGAAATTAGCACCGGGCTTGATGGACTAGCAGGAATGTCAGGTAATTGAGATAAATTCTAATTTGGAAGGACAGACAAGGAAAATGACCTGGATGCAGGCTGATGCAGAAGCTAGGAAGGGAAGAGAGCACATGGCCTGGTATAGTTATCACATGAGGTAAGAGCAGTGAAGAATCAGCAAGACCATCTGTGCCATAGTAACATGACCCTGGAATGCAAGTTTAGGTTAACAATGAAATCACTTTCTATATATTTTTAAATAAATAAATAAGGACTCATATTTGGTTTAAGACAGTACAGTCTAATAGAAAGATAATGTGAATCACATATATAAGTTTACATTTTTAATAGTCACATTAAAAATGTAAAAAAGGTGAGAGTAATTTAAATACATATAATTTAATCCAGTATCTCTAACATCTTATTTCAACATGTAATTTATATAAAAATTATTAATGAGCTGTTTTTTTTCTTTCAAATTAAGTCTTCAAAATCCACTGCATTTTTTACATGTTCAGCACATTTTAATTTGGGCTATGTACATTTCAAGAGCTACGGACTCACATGGATTGAACAAGAAACTCTCAGTTATGAACTGGTCTTAGGCACTTTTGTTCTTCAGAATTCTCATGGTGAGGTCTGATATCATGTTGGATAACCAATATTAACTATTCCTCAATGAGATTGCATCTCAAAATGTAGCCAATGAAACCTCTGCATCAGAATTATATGAGACACTTGATAAAATAATCATCTACAAAAGATCACAAAATCAGAACCCCTGGGTTGGGCAATAAAAATCAGCATTGTTTAACAAGCTAACCAGGTGTGTATTATGTAAACTAATGATTGAAAACATAGCTCGTTTAAAATATTCTGTCCCAATAAACAAACATAAAGACATATTACATAAAACCATTAATATTTTGGGATCAAATTGAATCTAATTATTCTTTACCTTGAGATAAAGTATGCTGGAGAACAAAAATGATGGAATACATCATTTTCAGAGTCTTCAGTCTCAGAGGCTCAAATCCTTAATTTTTTATTGAAACCCCATACTGTAATATAGTTTTTTTAAATGGTGTTTCTGCCTCTGGTAATATACAATCTTCATGATCTTTAGGATTGACGTCTGGTATTTATATTATATATAGTCTCTATCTATTAAAATAGTGCCTGAAAAAATAGTAAGTGTTCAACAAACAATTGATTTATGAATGAATGAAATCTTTCCTTTAGCTAGTTAGTTAACCATGTAAACTGATATTTCATTCATTTACAAAGTGAACATAATATGTATCTGAAAAGATTGTGTGAAATGAAATTTGATTTTATATATGGGTTTTTATCTGATACAACATTTCCCCACTGTTCATTTTTCCTATAGGGAAAAAAATGAATTTATAACATTACAGCTGCTAATAATATGTTCTAGTTTCTCTCCCAAGGATATTTGTATTTAAAAGCAAACATCAGATGAGATCCTCTTTAATCCAGAAGGGGTTACTCTACAGTTGTTATTTCTCCCTTGTGAAAATGGTGCAGGGAGGGGTGGGAGTCAAGGAAAATTTCCAATAATTTTATGATACAGGGAGGAACGAAATATTCTCTTACCCACTTAAACTAGCTTAAAACTAATAATTATATACATAAGAAACACATATGTTTCTGCCAAAGGTTTTACTTATCAGTGGTCTCAGAAAACATTTTGTTTCAGAATGCAATGGTTGCAAAGTTATGGCTTCTGTTTGGATTTATGTATTGGTTTAAGCAACATATCTTTGGTTTTCATGGATATTGTGTGGCCTCTTCACTGATTAGATTCCTATTACAGAAAAATACACACAGGGAGCTGGCACCTAGGAATGATAAAAGCAGCAGGCTTCTCAAATGCAATATGGACTGTTTTTCCTTTGCACTTCTGTTTTGCTTAGCGATTATAATCCATTCATAGAACGTAATACTTGTCTAACTCTGGCCCTAAGCAGCCGTGACTGTTTTTATGTAAGGGAAAAATCTTTGTTTTAGAGAGAAACAACAAGTCTTTAGCTATGGGATACATTTCTTAGAAACAATAGAATTAAATTCAGATCAGTTCTCGGCAGAGTTTCAATTCTGAACAAAGCTTATCAGAAAGGGGCATATGGGGACAGTAAAAGCTTGTGAATTTAATTGGATGGAAGTGAAAAGGACTCTGTTTCTGCAGAATTTTGATGTCTAAAAGACCTCAAATTAATTATTTCAGGGGAGTCCGAATTAAATTGATCTTGGTTACCATTAAGCAAGAAAAAATAAAATAATGAGAATATCTGGCAGCTAACTATAAATTTTTCAAGTTTTACAACCTCAAATATGAGGTTAATATTCTGGAAGAGATGCCTTAATGCAAAGAAGTGAAGGTTGCTGATGCAATTCACTAGAGTCACTTAATAAACAATTTCATCTATGTACTAGTTCATTTTTAAGACATCTCTTCATTTTAAATTATTAACATTTAAATGATGCTTCTTATACACTGCTTTTCTTTGTCAAACACTGGCAAATTCAGGTATGTAAAATGCCAACCCAGCAAAATTCCAGTTCTTTTTGTCTGAAAAAATCTGTCTTCAAGAAAATATTTGGTGCTATGATAAAAAATTTTAGACTATGATAACTTTGGTTTTTGGGGGGTGTTTTTGACACAGTCTCGCTCTGTTGCCAAGGCTGGAGTGCAGTGGCATGATCTCAGCTCACTGCAACCTCCACCTCCTGGGTTAAACCAATTCTCCTGACTGAGCCTCCAGAGTAGCTCGGACTACAGGCACCTGTCACCACACCCAGCTAATGTTTGTATTTTAAGTAGAGATGGGGTTTCACCATGTTGGCCAGGCTGGTCTTGAACTCCTAACCTCAATGGATCCACCCGCCTCAGCCTCCCAAGTGCTGGGATTACAAATGTGAGCCACTGCACCCGCCCCCAAACTATGGCAACTTTTGTTTTCTGTTTGCTAAATTCAATATTGTTACTGAAATTAAATAATTACATTTTACATGCTAACACTTTTTAAAAATAAAATAGGCTGTTTTGTTGTTATCATTTTGATTATTTTGATTAGGGAGAAGGAGTTGAATATGTGTGGTTGAAAGATGTGTCTCATCTACAGCTCTGACTCGTTTCCCCCCGACCCCTTTGGGCCTGGTGATCAGTACATTGTTCCTTTATTTAGTCATAGATTATCAGTTTGGAAAGACCAACCTGATGGATGACAGCAAGACTAAGCACCATCCATGGACAGTTCCACACGTGACATCTCTATCATATAGGACTCAGAAAGGACAAAAGCCACGCAGTTTCTGCTCTGGATTCTTATTCACCAGTGACTACCAGGGATGACTAAAGCCATCTAGCCACTGTTTTTATAGTCTGAATATTTGGATGAAATTCCACTTCAGATGGCCCAATAGTACACATATACATATGTGTGTATGAATATGTGTACTATTGGGCCATCTGAAATGGAATGGTTAAGAATGCAAGTGTTCAAGCTTACATATACACATGTACACTCATGTGTATATGTAAGCTTGAACACTTGCATTCTTAACCATCAAGATAGTGGGAGTAATCTTTTAAACATATACTAAGAATAATACAATGTTAACATAAAAATAGGCCCAAGCACAGCAATTTATTAATTAGACTGAGATTGAGTTCACACATAATGTAACAGTGACTTTGGACACAATATTAAATTAAATTTTGTTTTAGAAATTACACATTTTTCAGAAAAATACATGACAGGATGATCTTAAGTTTGCATGGTAGGGAAAATGACAAGACCTTTAGAGAAGAAACACATTTTGTGTGCTAAAAAAAATCAATGAGTATCAACCCTGAAAAAAAAATATTTTTTTTTAAAAAAATCAGAGGTTATTTATTGATTTGTCTTTTTTTTCCCCAGTACTGTTTACTTTTGAGTTACAAAAAGAGGTACTTATGTAGTTCTCTATGTCATCTAAGGGGTTAAAAAAAAAGTCATGGCACAGTTGGATTTCTGTTTATTTATTTTTGTATTTTTCATTTCATTAGATTTGTTTCTCTAAAGTATTCATGCTGTTATAAATATCCATCATGGAATATCACGCCAGTGACCATGATATGGTATTTGTTTTATACCCTCCCATCACTTCTTCATCAAAAGAATAGAAACCAAAGGATAGAAAAATAGCAGAGAATAACTTCTTCATTAAAACCACATTAAGTATTTACATTTTAGCTATCACTAATAATGTTTTTTCATTGTTCCATTTGTGTCCTCATGTGACAAATATTTAATTTTCAATATAAGTACAGTACTATGTTATGCTTGGGGAAGCATGTGAACTAAGAACCATTATTTATTGAGAATTTTATAGCACATCATACACATTTCTCATCTACAAGAAGACAAAAATGGGCAAAATGATCATTGTATTCTAGCATGCTATAAATTCAAGGTATGCTTCAAGTGTTTTTGAAGTATTCTTCTATTTATTCTTGAAGTATTAGAAATCTTAAAATATTGAAGTATCTGGGCACCAAATCCTCATTGTACTTTGAATCTAATGGAGCAGACAGACATGTCAAGGGGCAATCCCCATGCATCATGGTGAATGCCAGCACAGGCCTTGGTGCAGAGTGCTCTGGGGTCATGCTAGTGCTCTTACTCCAGCTTTAGAGACAGACATTCTGATTGGAAAAGTCTGGAGGTCATCACATACTACTCTGGCTCTCCCTGCTTTATTCCTGGTGCCAGTGTCCTACCCAAACTCTCTTGATGTGAAGTTTACCCCTACACAGGCCATACCCCTGAGTTTCAGATGGATCCTTTTTCCTTTCTGGCTCCTCTCTGTCACTGGAGCTATGACACAAAACATCTATTAAATGGACCCATTCTGAGATCTTAATGCCTTAGAATAACCTAATATGATGTCCATTTTGCTACATTTGTACTGAAATTGAAAACGAATCCAGCTTTCCTTCCTTAGGCGTGGCTGAATGATACCCCATTGGTGCAGATGGCGCCTCAGTCAAGGAGTACAGAAACTGTTCTTTAGTACCCAACTTCAGTTAGTTTCTTTAAAGGAAGAATAGAAGACATTGAGGAAATGAATGCAAGAGGGAAAGAGGTTAGCTTATTTCTTCCTAAGCATTTACATTTGGGAAAAGTAGTCAGACTGCAGTGGTGATCTCTAAAAACTGCAGAGTATGCCTGGGCAAAGGAAGTAGCAAGAGTTTGCCTCTGAAAGCAGGGGCAGTGGGCAACCGCAGCCCACACAGAAGCGTCTTTATTTCACAGAAAGCCACTAATAAACTACTAAAACAGAAGCCTATTTGATGGAGAAAGAGAGAATGTGTAAGGGGCAGGAAAAAAACCCTACAAAGAATTCAAACTGAAATTTAGTAATAGAGAGCCAATGTATTGAAAAAATAAGCTTGCTGCTAACAGTAAAGACGCTGCCAAGAAATAGATGGGAATTAGTGCCAGGTTAACACATAAATCAAAATTTTGCAATTATGCAAATGAGAAAGCCAAAGACTTTATTTCATTTCCATCTGATTCCAGAATAAAGGCCCTAATTTTGATGAATATATAAAAAGATTTTAAGAAAGCAAGATGATGAACTGCGGCAAACTAAAGATATCAATCTCACTCTGGAAAGGGAAGACGATTGAATTTTTTTATATCTGTATAGCATATATATTTAAAACATAAATATGAATACACATATTGCTATAATTGTGCTTGGTATTATAATTTATACATATTCAAGGGAAACCTTTTTCTATAGCACTTTATACTCTTTATGACATTTTTATACAACTTTAAGGACAGATAAGGCAGATATGATTGTCTCAATTTTTAAGTGATGATTAGTTTAATATGGTAGTTAATTTAAACAAAGACTTCTTATTTATAAAAGTGCAGTTAATTATCGTGAATTTATATTTCTAGAAAGGTAATATTATAAATTGCTTTGAAAGGCATGGTTGGGTCAGAGAGGATAAAAAGTGAAAGTCACTCGGGATTTGTGTTAGCTTTATAAAGGCATAGATTCTTAGGACTGATACTGCACTGCTACAGAAAAGCAAGGGCATATATTTAGGCTGTAGGCAAAACCACTTCAAAAATGCAAAATACTAGGCAAGTAAGCTGTGCCTATCATTCAGGATTACGTATCATATGACAAGGTAGAATATTTCATTCTAAATAGTCCAGCTTTTCCCTTAAGAGCTAAGGATTAAGAGCCATATATCCTAGCTGTTGGCATATGGACAGGCAGATGGATGGACTTAAGAATTTGGGAAGGCACACCAAGTTGATGCCAAATATGTTGGAAATTACATAAAACAGAGACCAAATAACACAAAGCAAGTGTTTGAAAGCATAAAATACTTTTGAAAAGGAAGACATGAGTGTATTTTTAGAACAACTAAAATACTAAATACTAAATTTCAAGAAGGCATTCATTTGTTACAGTAAAGAAACACTGAGCAGAAAGGTGAATCAGTTGAGTAAGCATTAGATCCAAAGGATGTTACATCAGGTACTATGAGAATGTTTAGGTACAATCACGCTTTGACTATTGACAGCCCATAAAAATGTACTCCAATACCACAGGGTGAATTCTGATCAGAATTAATACTTAATCTGAGTTTTTCATTACATGCTTGTCTTTAGATTTTGCTTTTGTAGTGAGAGAACACAGAACTACTCTCTGCAGTCTCTAAAATAGAACCCAATATTTCTTAAATAGACAACTTTGCCTTTCCATGTAGATTATATGGATTAGGATAGAGCAGAAGCATGTCAGTTTTTTCAAAAATCATAGGAAATTTTGTGGGACTCAATTAGTACCAATAAAGTAAAAAGACTTAAGACTACAAGCCATCTAGTAACTTAATTTGCAGGACTCACTATTAGGACCTCTTCTCTCTCAGTGCTTCTTGCTTTGTGATTCTCTCTACTGTGTTGGCTTCAAACATCCCCCATATGTTGCTGACTTCTGGTGTCTATATATCTGTATATCTATATCTAGTTCAGACCTTTTCCTTGAACCCCAAATGCAACGACTGCTACAGCCTCGACATTTTCACTTGCATTTCAAACGTACATCTAAAAACCTGACATACACAAAACCAGATTCTTTATTTTCTTTTCCCCTTAGTTACTTTGTATACAGCCCCTCCTCTTTGAAAGCAATTCTATTCTTCTTCTTGCTCAGATAGTCATCATACAGTTACTATAGCCTCCTTTATTCCTAAACCTTATACACCACCAGCAAATCCTATTAACTCTATTTTCCAAATAAATTCCAAATCTAACTACTGACCATCCAGGTTCAAAATATCATCTCTCAGCTAAACTGTTACAATAAACTCTGGAATCACAATAGCCTCCTAAATGTATACTTTAATCCTTAGCAGCCTTCTATCTATTCTTTACAAAGCCCAAATGACTTATTGATTATGTCACTCATCTTCTCACACCCTTCTCCACTTGGCTGACTGGCCATTAACCTTCTTAATGCCTCACACGGTCTGCCCTCGTGCAGCCTCTCTGGCCTCATCTCCTTCACTTTAGCCATCTGATCTCCTTGTTGATCGTCAATCAAGCCCATTATCATATTGTCTCAAATCATTTGCTCCTGATGTTCTTTGCCTGGAAAACCACTCTATACCTTCCCTAACTTTTTGGAGGTCTTTGTTCAAATGCCAGCTTATTATAGTGGTCTGTGCTGACTACTTTAGATATCTATACTTTAATTATATATACTTCAGCTATATAACACACATTCACCATCACCAGCAGCAGAATTATCTAATTCCTTGACCCTGATTTATTTCCTCAATGATGCTTTTTGTCACCAGGTATGTTTTAAAGATGTACACACATTCCAGCACCCCAAGATGGCCGATTAGACACAACTCTGGCACACAACATTCATCGAGAGAGACGTAGAAATCCAGAGATCTCCTGGCTTCAACCGAGGTACCAGGTGTATTTCAACCAGTCTGGTCTGACAGTGAGCAAAGCCCACGCAGGGCAGACCCAGGCAAGGAGGGGTGCTACTTCAAACAGAAAGTTCATCTGACCAGGAAGTCAGAGGCTCCCCCTCTGGCGCTCCGGTCCAGATACAGCGCTTCCCCCAAAGCCTCAGCAGTACACACAGCAACAGGGGATCTTTGTCAGTTAAGCACCAGGAATTACAAGCGCTGAGTTGAATAATAATCCAGGACGGTGTCCCGGATTGGCACACAGACCTAAACAGAGGCGTAAGCCCAAAAGGCAGCCGGGAGAGCATTCAGACTGAGTTATTGCCCCCTCCACCCACCCAAAGAAAGAGGGAGCTGTAAGCGGGAGGACGCCCAGACAAAGCAGCTGGGCGGGCCCCTACCCCAAGAGGAGAGAGAGGAAGCTAAAACGGGGAGACAGCCAGCTGCGGCTGGGCAGGTCCCTACCCTCCCCCACAAAACCCAGAGGGCTGAAACTGTGACTCTAGCTGGTTGCACAGCCAGTGCCACAGTCTGAGCTGAAACCTGAATGCTCCGGCCCAGTAGAGGAAGGCCACAACCCACCATTAGAGGGGTGGGACTGGGCTACATGTTTAAACAAAAAACACAGGAAGCTTACCTAGCAACGGGACTGCATTCTTGACCACCCAGCAGCACGGCCAGGTCACCGGAAGAGGCGGGCCTAAATCCCCAGTGTAAACAAAAAAGACACAAGGAGCTTCCCTAGTAACCTGAAGGAGTCCCTAGAAACCCAGTAGTGCCTCCACAGGCTGACAAGCGACCTCATCAAGCAGGTCCCTGAGACCACAGCCAGGTAAATCCACAAAGAAGGGAAAAAAAGAGCGCAAAAAAGATGAAACCATCAAAGACCAGAACACCTCTTCTCCTTCAAGGGATCACAACTCCTCAACAACCCAAGAAGACAACATGACAGAGAAGGAGTGTGACAAATTGATAGAAACAGGCTTCAGAAGGTGGATACAACAAACTTTTCTGAGCTAAAGGAACACGTTCTAAATGCAAAGAAATCAAAAACCTTGAAAAAAGATTAGATGAAATGCTAACTAGAATAACCAGCTTAGAGAATAACATAAATGACTTGAAGGAGTTGAAAAACAGCACGAGAACTACGTGAAGCAAATACAAGTTTTAATAGCTGAATCGATCAAGCAGAAGAAAGAATATCAGAAATTTGAAGAGCAACTCAATGAAATAGAAAAAGAAGGCAAGACAAGAGAAAAAAGAGTGAAAAGAAATGAACAAAGCCTCCAAGAAATACGGGATTATGTGAAAAGACCTAATCTATGCTTGATTGGTGTACCGGAATATGATGGGGAGAATGAATCCAAACTGGAAAACACGCTCCAGGATATTATCCAAGAGAACTTCCCAAGTCTAGCAAGGCACTCCAACATTCAAATTGAAGAAATGCAGAGAACTCCACAAAGATATTCCTCAAGAAGAGCAACCCCAAAGCACATAATCGTCAGATTCACCAGGGTTGAAATGAAGGAAAAAATGCTAAGGGCAGCCAGAGAGAAAGGTCAGGTCACCCACAGGGGGAAGCCAATCAGACTCACAGTGGATCTCTCAGCAGAAACCCTACAAGCCAGATGAGAGTGGGGGCCAATATTCAATATCCTTAAGGAAAAGAACTTTTGACCCAGAATCTCATATCCAGCCAAACTAAGCTTCACAAATGAAGGAGAAATAAAATCCTTTACCGACAAGCAATTACTGAGAGATTTTTGTCACCACCAGACCTGCCCTACAAGAGCTTCTGAAAGAAACACTAAGCACAGAAAGGACAAGTACTAGTCACTGCAAAAGCAAACCAATTGGCAAAGACCAAAAATGCAATGAAGAAAATGAGTCAACTAACGGGGAAGAAAACCAGCCAGTAACAAAATGGCAGGATCAAATTCACACATAACAATATTAACATTGAATATAATGGCCTAAACGCCCCAATCAAAAGACACAGACTGACAAACTGAATAAAAAGTCAAGACTCATGGTGTGCTGTATCCAGGAAACCCACCTAACATACAAAGATACACATAGGCTCAAAATAAAGGGATGGAAGAAGATTTACCAAACAAATGGAGAAGAAAAAAAAAGCAGGAGTTGCAATCCTAATCTCTGATAAAATGGACTTCAAACCAACAAAGATCAAAAGAGACAAAGAAGGACACTACATAATGGTAAAAGGATCAATCCAACAAGAAGAGCTAACTATCCTAAATATATATGCACCCAACAGAGGAGCACCCAGATACATAAAGCAAGTTCTTAACAACCTAAAACGAGATTTAGACTCTCACACAATAATAGTGGGAGACTTCAACACTCCACTGTCAATGTTAGACAGATCAACGTGACAGAACATTAACAAGGACATCCAGTACTTAAATGCAGAGCTGGACCAAGTGGACCTAATAGACATATACAGAATGCTGCACCCCAAATCCACAGAATATACATTTTTCTCAGCACCACATTGCACTTACTGTAAAATTGACCACATCATTGGAAGCAAAGCTCTCCTCAGCAAATGCAAAAGAACAGAAATCATAACAAACAGTCTATCAGACCACAGCGCAATCAGACTAGAACTCAGGATTAAGAAACACACTCAAACTCACACAACCACTTGGAAACTGAACAACTTACTTCTGAGTGTTGACTGGATAAACAGTGAAATGAAGGCAGAAAAAAGATGTTCTTTGAAACCAATCAGAATGAAGACACAACTTACCAGAATCTCTGAGACACCCTTAAAGCAGTGTTGAGAGGGAAATTTCTAGCAATAAATGCCGACATGAGAAACAAGGAAAGATCTAAAATTGATACCCTATTATCAAAATTGAAAGAGCTAGAGGAGGAAGATCAAGCTAGCAGAAGACAAGAAATAACTAAGATCGGAGCAGAACTGAAGGAGATAGAGACACAAAAAGCCCTTCAAAAAAATCAATAAATCCAGGAGCTGGGTTTTTTTTAAATAATCAATAAAATAGACAGACTGCTAGCCAGATTAATAAAAAAGAAAAGGGAGAAGAATAAAATAGATGCAATAAAAAATGATAAAGGGGATATCACCACTGATCCCACAGAAATACAAACTACCATCGGAGATTACTACAAACAGCTCTATGCACATAAACCAGTAAACCAGGAAGAAATGGATAAATTACTAAACACTTGTACTCTACCAAGACTAAACCAGGAGGAAGTTGAAACCCTGAATAGACCAATAACAAGGGCTGAAGTAGAGGCAGCAATCAATAGACTACCAACCAAAAAAAGTCCAGGTCCTGATGGGTTCACAGCCGAATTCTACCAGATGTACAAAGAGGAGCTGGCTCTATTCCTTCCGAAACTGTATCAAACAATACGAAAGGAGGGAATCCTCCCTAACTCATTTTATGAGACCAACATCATCCTGTTACCAAAACCAGGCAGAGACTCAATTAAAAAAGAAAACTTCAGGCCAATATCCATGATGAACATCAATGCAAAAATCTTCAATAAAATACTGGCAAACAGATTACAACAGCACATCAAGAAGCTTATCCACCACAATCAAGTAGGCTTGATCCCAGGGATGCAAGTCTCGTTCAACATATGCAAATCCGTAAACGTAATCCATCAAATAAATGGAACCAAAGACAAAAACCACGTGATTATCTCAATAGATGCAGAGAAGTCCTTCAACAAAATTCAACAGCCCTTCATGTTAAAAACTCTCAATAAACTAGGTATGGATGGAACATATCATAAAATGATAAAAGCTATATATGACAAACCTACAGCCAATATCATATTGAACGGGCAAAAGCTGGAAGAATTCCCTTTGAAATCAGGCAGTAGACAAGGATGCCCTCTCTCACCACTCCTATTCAATATAGTATTGGAAGTTCTAGCCAGGGCAATCAGGCAAGAAAAAGAAATAAAGGGTATTCAAATAGGAAAGGAGGAAGTCAAACTGTCTCTATTTGCAGATGGCATGATTGTATATCTAGAAGACCCCATCGTCTCACCCCAAAATCTTCTCAAACTGATAAACAACTTCAGCAAAGTCTCAGGATACCAAATCAATGTGCAGAAATCACAAGCATTCCTATATACCAATAAAAGACAAACAGAGGGCCAAATCAAGAGTGAACTCCCATTCACAATAGCTACAAAGAGAATAAAATACCTAGAAATACAACTAACAAAGGGTGTAAAGGACCTATTCAAGGAGAACTACAAACCACTGCTCAACGAAATAAGAGAGAACACAAACAGATGGAAAAACATTCCATGCTCATGGTTAGGAAGAATCAATATTTTCAAAATGGCCATACTGCCCAAAGTAATCTATAGATTCAACACTATCCCCATCAAGCTACCAATGACCTTCTTCACAGAACTGGAAAAAAGCACTTTAAATTTCATATGGAACCACAAGAGAGCCTGCATAGCCAAGACAATCCTAAGCAAAAAGAACAAAGCTGGAGGCATCACACTGCCAGACTTCAAACTATACTGCAAGCCTACAGTAATCAAAACAGCATGGTACTGGTACCAAAACAGACATATAGACCAATGGAACAGAACAGAGGCCTCAGAGGAAATGCCACACATCTACAACCATCTGATCTTTGACAAACCTGACAAAAACAAGCAGTGGGGAAAGGATTCCCTGTTTAATGAATGGTGTTGGGAAAACTGGCTAGCCATGTCAGAAAGCTGAAACTGGACCCCTTCCTTACATGTTATACAAAAATTAACTCCAGATGGATTAAAGATTTAAACATAAGACCTAACACCATCAAAACCCTAGAAGAAAACCTAGGCAATACCATTCAGGACATAGGCATAGGCAAGGACTTCATGACTAAAACACCAAAAGCAATGTTAACAAAAGCCAAAATAGACAAATGGGGTCTAATTAAACTACAGAGCTTCTGCACAGCAAAAGAAACTATCATTAGTGTGAACCAGCAACCAACAGAATTGGACAAAATGTTTGCACTCTGGGTAGTTTTCTCAGACTTATTTCGTTTGTTATTTTTTTCCAGCTTGTTTCATTTGCCATGCAGCTTATCTAATATGTGTTTAATTTCAATGATTCCATTTTTCCTTTCTGTTGATCCTATTTTATTTTCAAGTTTACCTCTTACTTTTATCCTTGGGTTATGTAATACTGTTACACGTAAAAATTTTGTTGTATTGAATCATTTCAAGAATACTTTTTTCATAGTCTCTTTTAGATTCTAATTATTTGAGTTTGTGTGGAGTGAATTCTCTCTGTGGCTTCTACTATGATAGAGAAATGGCATGCATCTACTATTATAGAGACTCTATATAACCTACTCTGTATAATCTACTATTATAGACTACTATTATTAATCATCTCTTGTAGATTAATAATTGTCCATTATGAACCATTTTATGTACCCATTCTCCATGAAATTTCTTAATATCCTAGGTTCCTTAAATGTCTATACAAAATAGTTCTTTTCTGCATCTGTTTCTGCTAGAGAAGGACAGGAGTTTCACTGGCCCCAAATCATATTTTACATTACTTTCTGTACTTGGGACTTCTACACTTCATGAGAAGTATATATTTAGTTTCTCTAACCATTGTTTAGCATAGACTTTGGTTTTGATTGCTCAAGTGAAACAATAATTTTACCCTAAAACACAGGTAGACAGCAGGTTGGGCTGAAAAGCACAGTATTTACAGATCCCCTTATATAGAGATATATGCAGTCCTAACTCCCCACCTCATCCAGACCCCAGTCACATCTCCTCTCCCAAGTAAGTGTGAAAATCCAGCTTTTGAACACTAAGACCTGGGTCTCATGCCTTTACAGAAATTGTAGACTTAACTTTATGGTTAACTTTGCTTTGTATTTTTTCATATAGTAGGACATTCCAGCTGAGTTAAGCCCCTAGATAACTGCAGCCTCAGCTGACACCATGATGCAAAGGGATCTAAAAAAGTGTGATTTATAACAAGTGCTGGTTGTTGGTTTAAGCCTCTATTGTTACACATCAAAGATAACTAAGTTGCTTTTGTCATCTCCATGCTTTCTGTAAGGTCTGGTTAAAGGTTGCCATCAAGATGCTGTCATCACTGGAAAGAACTGAGAGAAGGATATTGTCACCTTCCCCTGCACTTACAGGGACGAGGTATAGAGGAGCACAGAAACACCAAAAGCAATGGCAACAAAAGCCAAAATAGACCTTTTATAGGGGGAAAACTCATAAAATGTGACCCACAAAGGGGTGGACAGAGGTATATATGAAGAGCAGACGGCAGTTCACATCTAGACGGCTGGTTGGTATAATTCCTGAGGATTCCCAAAAGTACCCAGGAAGGGGAATCTGACAAAGACTAGATGTATACCATCACATGAGTTGAGGACTTGAGCTGTAGTGAATTGTGCATTAAAATTGTGACCTTACAGGGCCCAGCAGAGACTGAAGAAAAGGAGTCCCACCGAGAAGATAGTGCTGGTTAATCCAGCTAAACATAAATGGGGCCAAAATCAGTAGAAAAACAAGGGCCCAGGGCATTAATTCAAGACTGTGAGTGTGTGTGGTTTGTGTGTGTGTGTGTGAGAGTGTGTGTGTGTGTGTATGTATACATGCATATATATGTGTTTGGTTTCTGGAAAGACAAAATGGTCAACATTGACTATTAAACCTGCAGAAAGGAGAAACAAGATAAGCTTTAAATATATATATTAGATGTGGCAGCTAGATTTATCTACTCCTGCATGAATAGTTGGGCTAGATGGATAAGATCTTTCTCTCCCGAAATTATTTGATTCTAATGCTTTCATGTATCACTGTCTTTTTGATTCATGTTGTGGAGCTCTTCTCTGTTTTATACTGTTTTCTGTGTAAGGGGAAATAAGAATTTCACTATATCCTGAAGACGGTATAACCCACTTGCTTTTCTCAGCTTCATATTCTCTACCCTAACTCAGATAACATGTTAGTATATGTGTACCTACACTTCCTTCCCATCAGCCCATGTAAAGTGCCTGAATGCATAAGTAAATAGATAATTCCCCAATTAACCTAGGTTTTGCATATGAATAATAGTGTTTTTTTGAACAAGGAATCTGAGCATAACATATTAATATAACTTCATATCTACAGACCCACTATATATAATGATGACTAACACTTATTGGGTACTACATGGAATAGTCACTGCTCTAAGTACTATATAAATATTAGTAATTTAATTCCCAACAAACCATAAGGAGTATACTATTATTATTCCCATTTTATAAATAAGAAAACTAAAAAGAGGTGAATTTACCTGGCCAAAGTTCAAATTTTTCAAATGTCAGTCTTATTGCAGATTGGGTTCTCCAGCAAACAGATGGAGAGATGGATATTAGTGTGTAGAGTTTCCTTAGACAGTCTCTCAGGATAAACGTGTAGAAGGGAAGAGAAAGAAGTGGCATTGGACAGGAAGAGAACTTATACTGAATGCAGCAATAACAATATCCTTTGTCAATGCCCTGGGAACTCTGACACTGAAGTTACAAGTAGGGTGAGGGGACTAGGACTTCTACACCGACAATCACGTGATGAGTACTGCACTTGGAGAAGGGGACATGACTTTGGTGAAGCAGCTGTCTCCAGACAAGTGCACTTTCTAGAAAAGGGCAGCATCTGCAGCCACTAGAAGATTAAGTTTCTCAGTTCTGAAGGGGAAACTGGGCAGTGCCTCCAGTATCCATCATATATGTGCCTGTGAATTACTCAAGGATCTTCTTAAAGTATAGATTTTGATTCAGTGGGTCTGGGCTACGGCTGAGATTTGAAATTTCTAACAGACTCCCAGGTGATGCCAGTGCTGCTGGTTTATGATGGCAAGGTTCTGGTCATATAGCTTAAATGCTACAAAGGCAAGAGTAGAACCTTGTCTGTCTGATTATGAGTCTGTGGTCTTATTACTGTGCTGCACTGCCTCTTCAAGAAATTCTCTAGTAAAATTCGAAGGAACTAACTTGATAGATGCCAGACTGACTAGCTTTACAGCATTTTCAGGTCTCCTGGCCTACAGCTTTAATGGACATGCTATCCCAAGCATTTGTGACAGATATTTATTGCTTGGCCCAACTTTCATCAGGCGTCTAAACCTTTTCCTAGACTCATCTATGCACTTTTTTGTAAAATCCAGTTTTAGCAAAGAACCCTGCTAAGTCAGTTTAGCAAGAACCCCTACCCTTCATATCTGATCACTCTCAATATCTGATCAGGTTCCTCGTCCTCTACCATCCCTCTCAGGTAATAGCCTGGCCTGTCTTCAGCAAGAACCCTGTTAGGTCTGTTTAGCCAGAATCTCTTTTACCCATGATGTTTCCTGTTAGTGATTTTTCATCTGCTGACTGCTACACTTCTCCTTGGCTATAAATTCCTGCTTGGTTGCACCATATTCAGAGTTGAGACCAGTCTTTCTCTCCCTCACTCTAAAACCCCATAGCAATTCTCCCTGTGCCTATCATGAAGGTTCAGAATAAAGCCTTTTTTTACTGTGCTTTCACAAGTGTCATTGATTTTTTTCTTTAACATTCATTGCTATATCTTATCATTGCTGGCTTTCTTAGTTTTCCCTTCATTTCAAATAAGGCAAAAAAATATATTTTTCAAGAGCCAGTCACTTCCACAACGAAGTGCTACTGATCCAATCATTGCAAGAAAGTTTGACACCATCCTACTACTCAGTGTTAAGGAGCTTGCAAAGTCTTAGTTGTGTTTTCACCTAGAAGTTCTTTTCAGCTAGGCTGACAGTTATTTTTCTTTTTGACCTTTAAGCAAGCATATAAAACATGAGACTGACCCTAGCTACTTGGTATTCATAGTTTGTGGCACACATTGGCTATTATTATTTTTATCAGAAAATTACCATTTTTATATTTAAAGAATTTATTATACTCTCAGGTATGATTTTATTATGTACTAGAGCCAATTTTTCCCCCAAAGGCGCCTATCTTCAGTTTCATAATGAGAATCAGTAAGAGAATTGGATTTGACATCCAGGTTCATTTATACTCAGATTTTTAGAAGCACCTCTATTCTATAAAGTCGAACTTATATTAAGAATTTTCCAGGTTACAATATCCTATTAATTACATTATGATACTTTTCTTACTGTGTATGTCCCGCAAGCACAGAAGGAAGAAGATAAAATACTAGGCAATTTAAAAATGTCTATACAAAGGACAAATGTGAGAATCAGTAACATATGTGTGTCAACTCTTGTTTTAAATTCTTGTAAAAAAAAACTACAATCTAATTCTTTTACTTTTTTTTATTTTCAAACAAGTGTGTACAATGTGTATATATTCACGCACTGTATATATACATATACACACATGTATATATTTCTATATAGAGATTAGGTAATGGAGACACAAAAAAGAAAATGACCTACTTGGAGACATTTATTGGATTGTAGAAAATAAAATCTTGAACTGAGCAACGTTCTGGTTAAGAAGCCTCTTCTAGCTCAGTCAGTTCCCTAGGCAACGAAAGTCTGTGTTTTTAAAAAAAGCACTTAGAGTAGTTACAGTTTCAGAGGTATTCTTCATTCAGGAGATTCAAAATGGAAAATCTTTCCATTCTGATGTTCAAATACTGCATCTATAATAGGGACTTTATAAGAATTGAGGTCAGCAGATAGAGTAGCTGGGCTTCTAGAATGATGGTTCTCAAAGTGTAGCCCCTTTGAGAACCATCATTCTCATGTGGTGGACCAGCAGCAGTAGCAGCAGCAGCACATGGGAACTTGTTGGAAATGTGATTTCTATGTCTCCATCCTAAAGCTGCTGAATTAGAAACTGGGGCAAGGGGTAAAAGAGAAGAGAGACAGCAATCTGTTCCACAAATCTTCCAAGTGGTTCTGAAGCCCACAGGAGTTTGAGAACCACAGTGGTTATAATACATTTTAGGTCTTTTTAGAATCGCTTCAGTTTCAGAATATTTTTCTATATATGTAAATAGATACACATGTATGGACACAAAATCTTTGAAATGTCAGTTAGAAGAAACTTGTACTAAAACAGTTGTATCAGAAACAACTTTCTTACTAAAAAGGATTGGATTAGAATAGTTTCTGACATTCATTTTAATGCCTTTTTCTATGCCTAAACTATAACAGTTCCAAGTTGCATGGGAAACCTCAGCAGTGAAGACACTACCATTGAATTTAATTTCAGGCAATATTGAGAAGACCAGTCACAGCAAGAGACATCTTTCAGGAGGAAAAAGACCTCATCATGGGAAACAACTATCATTGAATTGTTATAGCAACCATCCTCTTGAGGTGGAGATATAGTTTGCAATGCTCACTCTTCTCTTCCTGCCACCTAGAGAGAAGGTCAGGGAAGATAAGAGCTATAAACAGGAGAGGAGATACTATCTTTATTTTGTTTCTGGCCTTTCTTCCTTTGGCTAGTCCATATTGGGAAGATGGCTATAAACCAGTAACTACCAGTTGAGAAGAAATGACTAAGTCCTTGCTTTCAAAACTAGAGAAGAAATAATCTAGGGTGTTCATAATCCATGGCTAAGAGACATGTTGGAAAGTTCTGATAATATGCTCATCTGTAATCTTGCAGCTGTCTATCCCAGCCCTAGAAACAACTGAATATAAGCTAGTTAGTAAAAAAGAAAATATAATCTACTAAGATATGGAGATGAAAGTGAAGCTGGATTAAGCTTTAATTTATATCTTAGGGCTTCACGTAACAAGAGCTATATAGTTTTAAAAATTACTTTTCAATTATATTGTACTGTATTAAGCACTGATAGGTAAAATCTATATTTAAATATTTTACTTTTAAAATCAGTAGAATGTGTATGAACAAAACATTCTAAGTCCTAATAAATTTACTAATATACCAATTTAATTCTAAAACTGTAATAAAGACATAAATAAATAATGTGTTGCAGATGTATTTTAAAGTAGGAACATTATGGGACAGATTTTGTTCAGAGTAATTATGGTGGCATTAATAGTGTGGATTTTAAATTCAAGTCCAGTTTTATACTTAATTTAAAAAATTTTAATGTCTTAAACAGTATTTTTCAAGTGGTTTTATTTATTTGTTCTAATAACTATATGCTTTTAAAACTATAATGAATGGGGAAATTATTGGGCTATTGCTCAGTAATGGCATGTAGTCCCATTCATGTTCCCAAAACATGATTTTATGTAATTCTGACAATCCTCTGTGGTCACACCATTGTAATCTTCACTTTGTATGTTGTTAAGAAATGTAGTCAAGTTCACCCAGCTAGTAAATAGTGGAGTCAAGATTTGATGCTCCTCTGTCTGACTCCAAACACTGCTCTTAAGCTATGTGCTTGTTGGCCTCGATCGATCATATGTGTGATTTAAGGCTGGTAGTTGACCATGCAACCCACATAGACATTGTCCCCTTGTAGTCTTATATTCTAGTTGCAAGTCTAGTTCTTTGTTGGGGTTAACATATCTTTTTAAAGTTGACTATATGTTTCATATATTCAGAAATAAAGGTGTTGAACAAATAGTAAAATTTAAAGTTTCTATTTTTTAAATTAACTTATTTTATAGCCAATTAAGGCAAATTTTACACATTGTATAAATCCCTCATTTCAAAAAGTGTACATTTCAATCATTTTAAAAATCAACTTATCAAGTCGTGCAACCATCACAATAAATCAGTTTTAAAACATTTCCATTACTCCAGTGATATCCTCGTGCCCATTACTTTTAATTCTCACCACCCACCCCACTCAGGCATCAGTAATCTGATTTCAGTCTTTGCAGATTTGCCTTTTCTGGAAATTTAATTTCAACAGAATCATACAACATGTGGTCTCTTGTATCTGGCTTCTTTCACATAACATAATGTTTTTAAAATTCATCCATATCATACCATGTGTCAGTAGTCCATTCCATACAAATCAGTAATGGCTGGATAGTAATCTATTGTATGAATCTTCCACATTTCTTTATCGATTTATTGGTTGATTCTTGCTTGTATAGCTGATCATTTACAGGCTTAATTTTTTTGTGTTTTTATACATCTTGACTCTTTTTTTTGCCAACCATTAGTCATGAAAATGCTGAATCAAATATTCAGAGTTCTGGTTCTTTAATTTGCTTCTGGGATAAACAGTCTTGTCAAGGCTTGTGGCTGTTTTAAAAAAACTGTAATTAAAAGAAGCTTACATCAAGACCAGGTACTGGAAAAATGGACTTGAACATATAAATCGACCTTTTTAAACATCATTTGAGAAGAAGTAGGGAAGGCTCATAGCAAAGCAGATTAATACCTCACACTCTTCCTGAATACTCTTTCTTCTTAAATGAGAAAAAGGAAACCAAACGTGACATAGGGGTGGTTGTTTCATCATGTTTAAAAAAATCAATTTTTTTTTTTTAGTAACTGGTTTTTGCAAATTTTTATATTTGAGGATTTAATACACTTTACCGAGAGTAATTTCATTATCCTTTTCTTTTCTTGCTTTTTCCCCCCTTATTACAAAAGTCATGCATTTTAATTTTAGAAAAATTATAAAACATAGAAGAGCAAAAAAAAAAAGAAAGTGAAAAATACCCTTTTGTTGACCTACTTTCTTGATGTCCCCGGAGAAAAAACCCTTGACTCACCTTCTCCTTTTGGTTTGAGCATAACGTATACATTTCTGAAGACTCAAGCCAAAAATGAACTCGTGGTAAATAAAGAGTTGAATATATTTTTCTTAGGGAAGGTAAGACTTTCTGAGAGTTTTCAACCAATTTCTAGTCTGTGGTTTTCTTTCCCTCTATCTTTGGGACTATTGATCACAGAAGAAATTTAGTAAGCCTCTTATTGAAATCTTATTTGTACTCATCTCAAATGCTTATTTTGAAATTACATTGCATTACATAGACTGGAATTTATCTATTATTGGTTCATTTTAAAAATACACGTTCCCTCTGGTAGAATAGAGCTACCTTCCTGACACATTTTCAATTATTTCCAGGGTTGAGAATGCTGCACTTTTGGGAGAATGTGATGGCATGCATGAAAACACCCAAGACAGAGTCCTCAGTACCTAGTAGGTGCTGAGCATTTATCAAGTGCTGATGGTAGAAACATCACATTCTATTGTTGCTTATACTGCTGATGACTTTTCCCTTGTGCTATTGTGGCTGAAAAGACTTATGCAGGAACCACACTCATCCACTCTCTCTGTTCATTGCATGCTCTTTAGACCTTTGCTACTTTACAGAGCTTCAAGGGACAGAAAGGACATCTTTTTAACAGTAGATTAAGAGGAAGTGCTTTAATAGGAGGATAACTGCTAAGCTGTATGAGTTTTTCAAGAAGTAAATTTACAAAATAAATGTATTGCTCATGTGGTTCTGTCTGCTTGAAGGCCATTTATGAAGTACAAGGTGGCTCCAGCTGGATATTCCATAGTACTACATGACTACAAACAAACAAAAATTGTCTCTCTGTTCATTACTCTATCCTCAGAACTTAAAATCATTCCTGCTATGGTGGGAACATCTGTCTTTCCATTTTCTTTCTTGGTTAATGGACTCACCACCAAAGTCATCTTTGACTTAATCTTCTTCCTCACCCCATATATCCAATTGGTCACTGCATTCATCAAATCTGCTTGCAGTGTATCTGGAGAATTACTCCCTCATCTCTAGTATTACTGTCCAAGAATAAATATACTCATTTTGTTGAATATTTGGAATTCCTCTCAGGATTATGGGGCATGGGCATGTCCAGGATGTCCAGGGAAAGAGTAGAAAGAATAAGACAGAAAGTCCCTAGAAGCTGGATCTCTAACTTACTAGTGTCTCTTATGTCATGGAATGGAGTCCATGCCTGCTAAAGAATTTGTGAAACCATCAAGGACAGAATGTCTTGATCACCTTTACCTAAAGTAAGTATTATAGAACTCCAATTCTTTGGGATAGAGTATGTATTAGAAAAAAAGGCACACAGCAAAAATAAGCTTGGCAAATTTGGGATTAGGCAAAGTTAAGTCAAGGATTTCTTAGAGTTTTTTATTTGCTTTTGTTGTATTGTGAAACTGTAAGGGCGGTGATGGTACACATATTTCTTAAACTTACTTGACAATACAGCCACTTTTGCCAGACTCAGCTAGCAGGGAGGGAGCATGGCCTATTCAAAGCACTAAGAGGGCTGGCTGTGGTGGTTCACTAACTGTAATCCCAGCATTTGGGCAGGCTGAGGCAGGAGAATTGCAAAAGTTTTTGTAAATAAAAATAAGTAAATAAAGAACAAGGCACTAAAGTTTATCATGTTAGAGCATAGATTACAGAGATTAGTCTCAACACAGAAAGGCTGCCGAGCAGGAGGCCAAGTCAGATCCTGTGAAGCCTTGTAAAATGTGTTGTAAAATTCATCCTCATGTCAAGAAGAAGCTGCTGAAAAATCAGGCTGAGCACCTTCAAATAGCACAGCTATAGGAGAAAGAGAAAATCACATTTAGGAGAGAAATGATGGAAATCATTAATGTTGTAAAAAAGTAGATAAGCCGGGTGCACTGGAGTGTGCCTATAGTCCCAGCTACCAGGGAGAGTGAGGCAGGAGGATCACTTAATCTCAGAAGTTCAGGACCCGCTGGGCAACATAATAAAACTCCATCTCAAAGAAAAAAAAAGTAGATAAGCAGACAAGAGAGCAACTAAAGACCCTATGTTTCATTTCAGCATCAGTGAAACTTATTTCATTGATTACATCATAATTTTGTTGTAATCTATGCCATCATATCATAACGTTTTACTCTATAAGGAATTTATATGGAAAAGTGGCGGGAAGTTCTGTTCATATTTTTGTAAAAATTATTTTTCATTGCAATAAAATCAATATCTTAAAAAGTCATAGAAATTACTTTTTGAACAATCCTTGTTGGGTATAAATATTTATATTTAGAATCAATATGCTGCTATCTAACAGTATTTCACTGAGTTTTTTAAATGTGAGAATTGGTGTTGTCCATTTTCAGATTATAAATTAAGTGACCATTGTTGACTTTAGAAATGTTTGTTTCTTTATAGAAAAAAACACTTCAATCAAAATATTCCTGATGCTTTTATGATTAATTAATTTGGGAGAGGATAGTAAAGAAACTTTAAGTTTAGTGGTCAATGAAGATTAGTGAGAAATTGATACAACATATCACTAAGTGACAACAATGGAAGAAAACAGACTTAATTGACCAGTATTTTCTATGCACAACTTTTCAGGAACATATCTGTTCTACAAAGAGGAATATACTTGTCACCTGGGTGTTTATGAATGTTATTTTAAATAAACTCTCAATAATATAGCTTTGATTAAAATGTAGCCTCCTGACTAAATACCTCACAGCGGTATGGTTTCCAGTGACAGTCAAGGGTACGTAAATGCTTCCACTTATACTCTGCCTTGTCATAAGATGTCTGATATGGTTTGGCTCGGTGTCCCCACCCAAATCTCATTTTGTAGCCTCCCACGTGATGTGGGAGGGACCCAGTGGAAATGATTGAATCATGGGGGCAGGCGTCTCCCATGCTGTTCTGGTGATAGTGAATGGGTCTCACAAGATCTGATGATTTTAAAAATGGGAATTTCTCTGCACAAGCTCTTTCTGCCTGCCACCATCCACCTAAGATACGACTTGCTCCTCCTTGCTTTCCACTATGATCATGAGGCTTCTCCAGCCACGTGAAACTATAAGTTCAGTTTAACCTCTTTCTTTTGTAAATTGCCCAGTCTGGGGTATGTCTTTATCAGCAGTGTGAAAATGCACTAATACAATGTCCCTTTCTTGGTTTTGCTTGTCCTTTAATATTGAATTATCTTATCTTCCTTCCTCTCATGCTCTACCCAATGTGAATCAGTTAATGAGTCTCATCTGTCTTCAGAGGGGCTTTTTGACTTTTGCAATTTATTTACCTGGTTACCTTGTAACTTCATCTCTCTGATGGACTCCAGAAAAGTTAGAATTTTGTAGATTTTTATCCAGCTTTTTCTTATTGTTAGTGTGACAATGACACTTTCTGTCAGCTTTCTATATTCCAAGAAGACATGAGAGTGCTGTGGTTTTGTGTTAATACACTTTGTATTATGGCCAGTGCAAACATTCAATGCATGTAACCAAGAGAAAAGTTTCAGAAAACAAAACTTAGCCTCTATTTTTCTATTCTGTTCTACTCATTTACCTTTATTTTCTGTTATGTTCTCTGTTTCATTTTAAAATGCTGATTATGATCCACTAAATTCATTTCACAATCCTCTAATTAGGTCATGAACTAGTTTTTAAAACCTTGGTCTGATGGAGGAGGCAGATGTATAAATGTATCATTACAATACAATGTCTTAATTTCTACAACAGAGTATGTACTTTACTGATACATGATACATATTATATAAATAGGATTCTTATTTGAAAACATAGAACCCAACTTTGACTAACTTAAGCAGCAAAATGATTTAATAGCGTATGTATCATGCAACTCACGTATTCAATAGGAGAATTAAACAACAAGCTTTTAAAATGTGAAGGATCCAGCAGAGGTCAGGTAGCTGAGAGCATGTCCAGGTCCACACCACAGGAACGTGCTTGTTATGACATTGTTACTAGCAAAGTTTGCCCATCCTAATGGCTGAACTTTTGCTACTGCCATTGTCACCACTACAAATAATTTCTGAAGAGTCCCTGCGTCCTTGTGTCAATTTAGAGCTAAAGACTTGAGTGGGAGTATCAGCTTGGCTGAGTCTAGGTCCCTTGCCTTCTCTCTACTTTTCACAAGTGGGTAGGGGGAATACTTAATTCCCTGGGCTTCCATGAGGGAAAATTTACCTCGAAATGAAAAGGTGGGCAAAACATGTCCACCACACTGTATACTATAGTCACTAATATTCTTTTTTAAAAAATAAAATGCTTCGATTTCCATTGCTTTAATTACTACTGATTCATGCTTGATTCCTGAATTTGTAGCTCCAATCCATTTTTTTTCTCTCTGAGATCTGGGACTGAAGTGTACAATTGACATCTCTATTTAAGTCTCAGGAGCTTCTCCAGTTTAGTCATATCTTAATAGATCCATGAGTGACCTCATAATCTTTCCCACAACACTTGCATATTTGGTATCCCAATGACTAACACTTCTATCCACCTCTTCACACAAGCCAGAATTTTGAAGTCATTCTTCAAAATTAGAATGAACAAGAGGGAATTAGAAAGAGTTTCTTCTCTCACCACATATGTAATTTATCAATTCTCATTGATTTCATTTCTCAAGTGTTTCTGAAATCTACTTACCTCTGTCCATCTCCACCATCACCTTTCATATCCAGACTACCAGATTCTCATCAACTACCGGGCTAATCCGCCACCTGCCCCTGTTCTAGCTCCCATCTTCTACATTCACACCTAAGTCTTTTTAAAACACAAATCTGACCATGTCATTCCCATTTCTTGAAAATCATTCAATGGCTTATAAGAACCAAGATTGGAATAAGATAAATCTTTTATATTATACAGATTTTATTGTAGATTTCATTATATATTTCCAAAACAGAGGAATTCAGAAGGAAAATGTGCATCTAAGATATGGCAACCCTTTGAACAAATAGCTAGTTGCAGTTTGAGGGTGCTTTTTTAGTGGTTTTGGTAGAGAGTAGAGTGGGATAATCTCCTAGGCTAGGGACAACATCAGTGATCACCAATGTATTTGACACCCCCATGTAATTAAAATGACTTTACTTGTGATAAATCTCTTTGAGTTACCCACATGTATGAATTTAATATTTTGATTCTCAAAGTTGTAGACTAGTTTATAAGTTCCATGATATCAGGGATAGTCTTTTATTCACCCAGTTGGTAGGGATACAGAGTTTGTTAGCAAAAGACAAAGAGAGGGAAGGCATTCTGAGTAGAGGAAGTTAATTTCGCAGTGGGGATGTGTGCCAAATAGAGGTCTCCAGTCACACATCCTTTCAATAATTCCTTGAGGGGGTTTTGGGCTGTTATTTTAAACAATCTAGAATTTCATCTCCCAAAATTCCCTTTCCTATATGACTCTGCGTTGGGTTTGGCCACAAGAAATATTTGCATGAGATTCGGAAAGTGAAGAAGCAAGGTCAGTGTTGGTCACCACCTCCCACTGCTGCTTGCACACGTCACTAATCTGCTGTCTCACCTTGTTGGCGTGGGGCCACAGCCAGACCTCAGCTCCTCCAGCTTCACAAGATCTCCTTCAGTTCCCCCAAGTCCCAAGCCAGATGCCTATGCAGCAATGTAGCAAAAAGTGCTAGCATTTTCTGCAGATCACCTGTGTCATCAAAGTTGGAGGTAGTAAGGAACTGATGTGGATTTCAGTTTTTCCCTCCCTCTCCTGCTTTATATCCAGCTTTGCTTCCCTACTATCAGCTCCACTGACCTGCTGACACTTCAGGCCCACCAACAGATGCAGAGGCAACAAACCTTTCATAGACATTTTACCAGACCTCACAATTGTGTAAGATCATATTCCTATGATAAGTTGCTTATTCCACATCATTAATAGTGGTCTACTTCCCTAATAGGACCCTGCCGACATAGTACTACATAGCATTTCACCTAGAACTCTCTTAAATATTCACTTTACTGGATGATTCAATCCAGAGACAAATTGCCAATTCATTGCCCTCACAAGAGGCCAGTTCCAGAGGTGAGGTCATATTTGAAGCAGTACCTCAGGAGTTCCCAACACCTGGGCCGTGGACCAGTACTGGTCCATGGCCCGTTAGGAACCAGGCCACACAGCAGGAGATGAGTAAGTATCACTACCTGAGCTCTGCCTCTTGTCAGATCAGCAATAGCATTAGATTCTCATAGGAGTGCAAACCCTATCGTGAACTGCACATGTGAGAGATCTAGGTTGTGTGCTCCTTATGAGAATCTAATGCCTGATGATCTGAGTTGGAACAGTTTCATCCTGAAACCATTCCACCCTCTACCCCGTCCTTGGAAAAATTGTTTTCCATGAAACCGGTCCCTGGTACCACAAACGTCGGGGACCGCTGTAATACAGTATAGTTGTAGTTAACAGCATGGTCTCAAATGTCAAGGAGATCCAGGTTTAAATTCAAAATCAGATATTTTCATGCTGAACTTGGGTCTCTCCCTTAACCTCTATGAGGCTTAGTTCTTTCATTTGCAAAATAGAGACAATAACACTATTAGTCAAGGTTCTCCAGAGAAAAAGAACATATGGATATATGAGATATATATATGTTCTTATATATGATATGTATATATATGCATATATAATTGTGATATGTATACATATATTTTATATATTATATGATGATTAAATCATATATAACATAATACATAAATAAATCATATATACAAATATGATTTATTATAAAGGACTGGCTCACATGATTATGGGGGCTGAAAAGTTCCACAATCCTCTGTCTGAGGCTGGAGATGCAGGAGAACCAGTTGTGTAATTCCATCCAAGTCAGAAGGCCTCAGAACAAGAAGAGCCAATGCTGTAAGTTCCTGTTTGAATGCAGAAGACCGATGTTTCAGCTTGAAAACAGGCAAGGGAGTGAATTCTCCCTTACCTCACTTTTTATTTTATTCAGGCATCTAACAGATGGAATGAGGCCTGCTCACGTTTGAGAGGGCAATCTGCGTTACTCAGTCTACCAGTTCATATGTTAGTCTTATCCAGAAACACCCTCACAGACACCCAGAATAATATTTAACCAACTCTCTAAGGCACTTCCTGTCCCAGTCAAATGGACACATGAAATTAACCATCACAGACACCTATCTCACAAGATTGTTGTAACATATGAATAAACACAAGATACATTAAGCATCTAGAATTGTAAGGGGAACAAAGTAAATTAATAAATTGTGACTTATAAAAGAAGAAACACATCAATGTAATAATTTCTCATCTAGGAGTGAAGGGATATTATCTTTTGTTGGGTAATGAACTAGAATCATTGGCTGAGTTTTCCACTAATGTATCTCTTTAAAGAATATCCTTATATTTTTAGAATAACATAAAAGTCAAGTGATTTTTCCTCAGCCTTCATTACCATATAAAATGAGCTTTGTGATGACACATGGTAGAGAGGGGGATGGGAAAGCTGCAGAGCAGAGGAGGTGGAGGGCTAAAGGACCTGTTACTGGTTGGCAATAAACATGGTTGATGAAATGGAACCAACACTGGTAAGAATGGATGCATTCTGTCATGTGACGGATGAGGCTTGGAGCCCCACTTCAGGAAAGATGCATGCCTGTGAGCTATGTCATTCGGTGGAGTCAATGAGGAAAATTTTCCACATGCTTGGCATTTTCTTTTTTTGGCTCTTGTTTTGTAGAATGCTGTCTGCCCTTATCCAAGCTGCTGATTGCTTATTAAAGGCATAAGGAAGAGCAGAGCTCTCCCTGTGGGACACACCAGCCTAACCCTCAGAGGGTTCTCATCAGCACAAGGAGGAAGATGCTCTACAACAATGCATTGCCCTGACATTTGGTTGAAGGACATTTGTGGTTCTGTACAATACCCAAGGGTACTATTGTGCTGCAGAGAGATATGAGTGGTTTTCTTCTGACAAAGAGAGAAGAGAGGATTTCAGGCCAAGTTTAGGCTTAGGTACAAACTAATTATAAAGCAACCACAAGGAAGAGAGGAAAGAATCAATGTGACTCTGAGGAATTTACTCCTTTTAATTGTGTTGCAATGTGGCTGGTTCTCCAACAGAAAATAATGCTTCATACTTCACTATCATGAAATTTTATCAAATACTTGTGTGCACTTTTATGAAGAAAGTCATTTTTAATAATATATTTTAACGATAGAATTAAATAATGGCTCTGACTTCAAAATTCAGTAGCCTTAGGTTATCATAAGAAAGATAATAAAATATTCATTTCTTTGTAATTAGTCTGAGTTAGAGGTAAAACGAGAAAAAAGTTTTGTAGCTTTGAAGTACTGGTTTGAGAAAGATGCTCTCTACAAAAGTGGGAGAGTAATGGCACTGAGTTTAGTAAAGACCACAAGGTCATAAAACATGGCTACTTCACTAATCTCCTTTCCAAACTTCAATTTGTCTGCAAGCAAATACGACCATTAGTGCTCACCCCTTTTAATTACATATTTTACTACTATCTCATATGCTTTCTGTTTCTTTTAGATTTCATGTAACGTACAGTTCAAAGACACAAATTCTTTGAAAGGTAACCCATATTATCCTTTCCCCACAAATTTATGAAGTGTTTGAAATTATGGCTCTGTTGTGTACATCTACCATGAAGATAAAGTTCTTTATTTTTTCTGAGTTACAATCCCCTTTGAAAATTTGATAAAAGACATAGATATCATCTCTAGAATAAAAAGCCCCTACACAATTTGCAGACACACCCTAAATTTGCATGTAATACTCAGGAGTTCAAGAACTCCTTAAGGCACATCTTTGGACTTCAGCTTGAGAGCCACTGATTCAGAGGGTGGATGTTTATTTCCAATTTGGCATGGACACAGGAAGTTTAGCAGAGATTTGATATGAGAAACAAATGACTTTTTGAATATTTTAGATTTAAATGTTCACAGGCTAGTTTTAAAATGAAGTTCCAGAATACTGGACATAGCAATGTCCAAATATAATTTTAAAAGGATCATTTCTTGGTACCATATTTCTGAAGAGCAAATTGGTAATATGTATTAAGAGACTTAACAATCTTCATTGATTTTGACTCAGCCATTATAATTTCAGAAATCTGCTTGAGGGAAATATTCAGAGATGTGAACGAAGATACATGTCTAAGTAAGTTTATGACACTATTATTATTTTAGCAAGAACTTGAAAACAACTTAGATGTTTAGGAGGGGAAAAGCAATGGGAAAATAAATTAATTTCATCTATGTAATAAATTATTTATAGCTGTCAAAAATTTGTGTTTTTATAAGAATATTTAATGGCATGGGCAACTACTTAAAATCTAATATCAAGTTAAAATAGATAGAAATGATTTATATCATCTAAATGAGGGAATTAAAAATTAATGAGAATGGGTTTTAAAAGTCTATGCATGTGGGAATGGTGTACATTAACTGAAGAAACCAATAATCATTGTATGCCTACTATGTGGTAGGTAATATGCTCTGCATATATCAAAGCAATGTGTATTATTAGAAAAAATGAAACAAAACCCACATGTTTGATCTATAATAACTAAAAGATACTTGGAATTTCTCTCACACTGATTCCTGTGTATGTTTTATTTTCTCACTATGATGCAACCTCTTATAGATAAAGGATTCCATTTAATTCACATTGATTGGGCATTTCATTTTTTTATTATTATTATACTTTAAGTTCTGGGGCACATGTGCAGATAGTGCAGGATCGTTATATAGGTTTATACATGACATGGTGGTTTGCTGCATCCATTCCCCCGTCACCTACATTAGGTATTTCTCCTAATGTTATTCCTCCCCAATTCCCCCACCCCCTGCTATCCTTCCCCTAGCCACCCCACCACCCAAGAGGCCCCAGTGTGTGATGTTCCTCTTCCTGTGTCCATGTGTTCTCATTGTTCAACATCCACTAATGAGTGAGAACATGCGGTTTTTGGTTTTCTGTTCTTGTGTCAGTTTGCTGATAACAATGATTTCCAGCTTCATCCATGTCCCTGCAAAGAACATGAACTCATCCTTCTTTTAGGGCTGTATGGTATTCCATGGTGTATATGTGCCACATTTTCTTTATCCAGTCTATCAATGGGTATTTGGATTGGTTCCAAGTCTTTGCTATTGTAAACAGTGCTGCAATGAACATATGTGCGCATGTGTCTTTATAACAGAACGATTTATAATCCTTTGGGTATATACTTAGTAATAGGATTGCTGGGTCAAATGGTATTTCTATTTCTAGATCCTTGAGGAATCGCCACACTGTCTTCCATAGTGGGTTGAACTAATTTACACTCCCACCAACAGTGTAAAAGCATTCCTATTTCTCCACATCCTTCCATAGTGGGTTGAACTAATTTACACTCCCACCAACAGTATAAAAGTGTTCCTATGTCTCCACATCCTCTCCAGCTTCTGTTGTCTCCAGATTTTTTTAATGACCATCATACTAACTGGCGTGAGATGGTATCTCAATGTGGTTTTGGTTTGCCTTTCTCTAATGACCAGTGATGATGAGCATTTTTTCATATGTTTGTTGGTTGCATAAATGTCTTCTTTCGAAAAGTGCCTGTACATATCCTTTGCCCACTTTTTAATGGGGTTGTTTGTTTTTTCTTGTAAATTTGTTTTAGTTTTTTGTAGACTATGGACATTAGCTTTTTGTCAGATGGGTAGCTTGCAAAACTTTTTTTACATTCTGTTGGTTGCTGGTTCACTCTAATGATAGTTTCTTTTGCTGTGCAGAAGCTCTGTAGTTTAATTAGATCCCATTTGTCTATTTTGGCTTTTGTTAACATTGCTTTTGGTGTTTTAGTCATGAAGTCCTTGCCTATGCCTATGTCCTGAATGGTATTGCCTAGGTTTTCTTCCAGGGTTTTGATGGTGTTAGGTCTTATGCTTAAATCTTTAATCTGTCTGGAGTTAATTTTTGTATAAGGTGTAAGGAAGGGGTCCAGTTTCAGCTTTCTGCACATGGCTAGCCAGTTTTCCCAACACCATTCATTAAACAGGGAATCTTTTCCCCATTGCTTGTTTTTGTCAGGTTTGTCAAAGATCAGATGGTTGTAGATGTGTGGCATTGCCTTCTGTTCTGTTCCGTTGGTCATCTCTGTTTTGATACAAGTACCATGCTGTTGTGATTACTGTAGACTTGTAGTATGGATTGAAGTCAGGTAGCGTGATGCCTCCAGCTTTGTTCTTTTTGCTTAGGAGTGCCTTGGCTATGCAGGCTCTTTTTTGGTTCCATGTGAAGTTTGAGGTAGTTTTTTCCAGTTTTGTGAAGGAGGTCAATGGTAGTTTGATGGGGATAGCATTGAATCTATAAATTACTTTGGGCAGTATGGCCATTTTCACAATATTGATTCTTCCTAACCAGGAGCATGGAATGTTTTTCCAACTGTTTGTGTCCTCTCTTATTTCCTTGAGCAGTGCTTTGTAGTTCTCCTTGAAGAGGTCTTCATGTCCCTTGTTAGTTGTATTCCTAGGTATTTTATTCTCTTTGTAGCAGTTGTGAATGGGAGTTCACTCATGATTTGGCTCTCTGTTTGTCTTTTATTGGTATATAGGAATGCTTGTGATTTTTGCACATTGATTTTGTATCCTGAGACTTTGCTGAAGTTGCATATCAGCTTAAGGAGATTTTGAGCTGAGACGATGGGGTCTTCTAAATATACAATCATGTCATCTGCAAATAGAGACAATTTGACTTCCTCTTTTCCTAATTGAATATCCTTTATTTCTTTAACTTGCCTGATGGCTCTGGCTAGAGCTTCCAATTCTATATTGAACAGGAGTGATGAGAGAGGGCACCCTTGTCTAGTGCCAGTTTTCAAAGGGAATGCTTCCAGTTTTTGCCCATTCAGCATGATATTGGCTGTGGGTTTGTCATAAATACCTTTTATTATTTTGAGATACATTCCATCAATACCTAGTTTATTGAGAGTTTATAGCATAAAGGGCTGTTGAATTTTGTCAAAGGCCTTCTCTGCATCTATTGAGATAATCACGTGGTTTTTGTCTTTGGTTCCGTTTATGTGATGGTTCATATTTATAGATTTGCGTATGTTGAAGCAGTCTTGCACCTGGGATGAAGCCAATGTGATTGTGATGGATAAGCTATTTGATGTGCTGTTGGATTCGATTTCCCAGTAGTTTACTGAAGATTTTCACATCAATGTCCATCATGGATATTGGCCTGAAATTTTCCTTTTAAGTTGTGTCTCTGCCAAGTTTTAGTATCAGGATGATGTTGGTCTCATAAAATGAGTTAGAGAGGATTCCCTCTTTTTGTATTGTTTGGAATAGGTTCAGAAGGAATTGTACCAGCTGCTCTTCATACATCTGATAGAATTTGGCTGTGAACTCGTCTGGTCCTGGAGTTTTTTTGGTTGGTAGGCTATTAATTGCTGCCTAAACTTCAGACCTTGTTATTGGTCTATTCAGGGATTCAGCTTCTTTCTGGTTTAGTCTTGGGAGGGTGTAAGTGTCCAGGAATTTATCCATTTCTTCTAGATTTACTGGTTTATGTGCATAGAGGTGTTTGTAGTAATCTCTGATGGTGGTTTGTATTTCTGTGGCTTTGCTGGTGATATCCCCTTTATCATTTTTTATTGCATCTAATCAATTCTTCTCTCTTTTCTTTTTACTAGTCTGGCTAGAGGTCTATCTATTTTGTTGATCTTTTCAAAAAACCAGCTCCTGGATTCATTGATTTTTTAAAGGGTTTTTTGTGCCTCTATCTCCTTCAGTTCTTCTCTGATCTTAGTTATTTCTTGTCTTCTGCTAGCTCTTGAATTTGTTTGATCTTGCTCCTCTAGTCTTTTAATTATGATGATAGGGTGTCAATTTTAGATCTTTCCTCGCTTCTCGTGTGGGAATTTAGTGCTATAAATTTCCCTCTAGACACTGCTTTAAATGTGTCCCAGAAATTCTGGTACATTGTGTCTTCATCCTCATTTGTTTCGAAGAACATCTTTATTTCCGCCTTCATTTCACTATTTATCCAGTAGTGATTCAGGAGCAGGTTGTTCAGTTTTCATATAGTTGTGTGGTTTTGAGTGAGTTTCTTAATCTTGAGTTCTAATTTGATTGTACTGTGGTCTGAGAAACTGTTTGTTATGATTTCCATTCTTTTGCATTTGCTGAGGAGTGATTTACTTCCAATTATGTGGTTAAGTTTGGAGTAAGTGTGATGTGGTGCTGAGAAGAATGTATATTCTGTTGATTTGTAGTGGAGAGTTCTGTAGATGTCTATTAGGTCTGCTTGGTCCAGACCTGAGTTCAAGTCCTGGATATCCTTGTTAATTTTCTGTCTCGTTGATCTGTCTAATATTGACAGTGGAGTGTTAAAGTCTCCCACTATTATTGTGCGGGAGTCTAAGTGTCTTTTTAGGTCTCTAAGAACTTGATTTATGAATCTGGGTGCTCCTGTATTGGGTGCATATATGTTTAGGATAGTTAACTCTTCTTGTTGCATGAATCCCTTTACCATTATGTAATGCCCTTCTTTGTCTCTTTTCATCTTTGTTGATTTAAAGTCCATTTTATCAGAGACTGGGATTGCAACCCCTGCTGTTTTTTGCTTTCCATTTGCTTGGTAAATATTCCTCCATCCCTTTATTTGAGTCTATGTGTGTCTTTGTATGGTGAGATGGGTCTCCTGAATACAGCCTATAGATGGGTCTTGAGTCTTCATTCAATTTGCCAGTCTGTGTCTTCTGATTGGGGCATTTAGTCCATTTACATTTAAGGTTAATATTGTTATGTATGAATTTGATCCTGCCATTTTGATACTAGCTGGTTGTTTTGCCCATTAGTTGATGCAGTTTCTTCATAGTGTCAATGGTCTTTACCATTTGGTACATTTTTGCAGTGGCTGGTCCTGGTTGTTCCTTTCCATATTTAGAGCTTCCTTCAGGAGCTCTTGTAAGGCAGGCCTGGTGGTAACAAAATCTCTCAGCATTTCCTTGTCTGTAAAGGAGTTTATTTCTCCTTCACTTATGAAGCTTAATTTGGCTGGATATGACATTCTGGGTTGGTAGTTCTTTTCTTTAAGGACGTTGAATATTGGCCCCCACTCCTCTGGCTTGTAGGGTTTCTACCGAGAGATCCACTGTGATTCTGATGGGCTTCCCTTTGTGGGTAATCTGACCTTTCTCTCTGGCTGCCCTTAGCAGTTTTTCCTTCATTTCAACCCTGGTATATCTGATGATTATGTGCCTTGGGGTTGCTCTTCTTGAAGAATATCTTTGTGGTGTTCTCTGTATTTGCTGAATTTGCATGTTGGCCTGCCTTGCTGGGTTGCAAAAGTTCTCTTGGATAATATCCTGCAGAGTGTTTGCCAGCTTGGTTTCATTCTCCCTGTTACATTCAGGTACACTGATCAAACATAGATTAGGTCTTTTCACATAATCCCATATTTCTTGGAGGCTTTGTTCATTTCTTTTCACTCTTCAATCTCTGATATCCTTTCTTCCACTTGATCGATTTGGCTATTGAAACTTGTGTATGCTTCACGTAGTTCTCATGCTGTGTTTTTCAGTTCCATCAAGTTGTTTATTATCTTCTCTAAGCTGGTTATTCTAGTTAGCATTTAATTTAACCTTTTTTCAAGGTTCTTAGTGTCTTTGCATTGGGTTAGAACATGCTGCTTTAACTCAGGGAAGGTTGCTATTACCCAGCTTCTGAAGCCTGCTTCTGTCAATTTGTCAAACTCATTCTCCATCCAGTTTTGTTCCCTTGCTGGTGAGGAGTTGTGATCCCTTGGAAGAGAAGAGGCATTCTGGGTTTTAGTGATTTTAGCCTTTTTGCACTGATTTCTTCCCACCTCGTGGATTTATCTACCTTTAGTCTTTGAAGTTGGTGACTTTTGGATGGGGTCTCTGAGTGGATGTCCTTTTTGTTGATGTTGAAGCTATTTCTTCCTCTTTTATAGTTTTCTTTCAAACAGTCAGGCTCCTCTGCTGCAGGACTGCTGGAAGTCAACTCCAGACCCTGCTTGCCTGGGAATCACCAGTGGGGGCTGCAGAATAGCAAGGATTGCTGCCTGTTCTTTCCTCTGGTAGCTTCATCCCAGAAGGGTACCTGCCAGATGTCAGCCAGAGCTCTCCTGTATGAGGTATCTCTTTGGAGATATGGGGTCAGGGAGCCACTTGAGGAGGCAGTCTGTCCTTTATCAGAGCTCAAGTGCTGTGTTGGGAGCTCTGTTGCTCCCTTCAGAGCTGCTTGGCAGGGACTTTTAAGTCTGCTGAAGTGGAACTAACAACCACCCCTTTTTCCAGGTGCTCTGTACCGGGAAGGTGGGGCTTTATTTATGAGTCCCTGATGGGCTGCTGCCTTTTTTCAGAGATGATTGATTGGGCATTTCTTTGAGTTGGGTGCTGTTTTAGGTGCTGAACTTGTCCACGAGTTTTTCAAAAGTTCTTAGCAATAGTCAAAGTTTTGTAGAGTGCTTTGTAAATTCCTGTTGAATTAAATTCTAATGACAAGGAAGTGCATTTGGGTACTAACAAAATGAGATGAATCCTAAACCTTCTTTTCAATAATTGTGAGACAGTAGATACCTACTTTTATAAGTATGTTTCTTCTTCTTCTTCTGACTTTTTTAAAGTAGCTAATATTACCTATCTTAAAGTGCTGATGGGAGAATTAAGTAAAATATTGCATAGAAGATGTCTTTCATAGTATTAAGCAAATAGCTGAACTTAATGAGTGTTTTTTCCATTTCTTATCTATAGATTGAACCATATAAAACTGCTGATATTCAGTCATTTTTTTTTACCCACAATAATGGCAGTTTCATATGGTTCAACTTAATAATTAATCATTAACTATAATATACAGTAGAACCCCTGATAAATTATATGAAAAGCTATACTGTGGATTGGATCAGAAAGGGAAAGTCTGATGCAATTACAATGAATTAATTCAACAAATTCTGAGAATTAAAAATGTTGCTTAATTTTAATCTGGGGTAACAGTCATATCAGTCATGTTTCAAAATAAAAAGAATAATAAAATCTGGGAGACATATATAACTGAGGGTTGGGGAAGGCCTTATTAACTAAAATTGGAAACCCATGTGTGCTATAAGAAAAGTCAGACCTATTTGACCACGTGAAACTTTTAAAAATCATATTTAAGAAACCCAATATTTATTGGTTTATTAATTAATTTCCTTCCTTTTATCACTAGAATAAGTGTCTGAGATAAGATATTTTTGTGTATCTTTTTAACTGTTGAATCCTCAGTACATAGAAACATGTCTGACACATAATAGGTACAATAACAAAAAATTACCATAAACAAAGTCAATTAACAAATAATAGATGTGGGACAAATGTTTGCAACAAGAGAACAGGTTAATATTTCTAAGGCAAAAGGGTTATGAAAAATTAACAAGAAAGGGACATACAACTCAACAGGAAAATGGGAGAATCCAAATGTCCAAGGAATATGTGAATATATTATCAAACTGTTACATAACTTTACCACTTAAGACTGTCAAAAATGGAAAAGAATGACAATCTCTGTTTTTGATAGGGATATAGGGGAAAGAGTACTATCATAGGTGGTTGGTGAGAAGGTCAATTGCATCAGATGTTGTTGGAATACAATCTGATGTTATTTGTTAAAATTAAAAATGCATATATATTTTGACCCACAGATACTTCTCTAAGGTATCTATTCCACAGAAATGAAAGCACAAGCATGTTTATGACAGCATTATTTTAGAGGTACAAAAGAAAACAAGTAGAAACAGTATGATTGCTCATCAATAGGAGAGTCATTGGATAAATTACAGCATATTGCCGTATAAAATGTTACACAGTTGTTAGAAAGAGTTATTGTCAAGTACAAACAAGCAAGATTCAAAAATATGTGTATGTTCAAATTTTTGCAAGATAATGACAAAATCTCTCTATGTGTATATTTATATTCATATGCAAATTATAAATATGTATGTACATTACAGCTAGTTTATGAATACAAGCATAAAGAATAACATGAAAGTATATACAGTAGGCTGTTAGTATGGATAACTTTTGTGTCTATAAGGAAATAATATAGATTGAGAGGGAAGTATATGGGAAAGGAAAAGCAAAACCAAAACAAAATACTGCATTAAAATAATGATATGATCACACATATTGAATTTATGTAAAGTTAAATGCAAGTATATGTGTGTATAAATATTTTAAAAGAGAAAATAACAAACAGAACAAGAAAAGGGAGTTTTGCTGAGCCATAGCCATTTCAGTGCAGCTTGCATGTCTTGGTGCAGCCATAAAAAAACACTGTAATACCACATTGGAAATGGGAAATAATATAAGGCAAGACTGACAAGCCCATTCTGAGGAGGGGATGGAGAGGGATGCAATTCCACCATTAGATAAATCAAAATGAGGTAAGTAAACCCAAAGAACTCGCTCCTAGAAACCATAAAAAAGTCAACAGGGAATTATTAGTAGAAAAAAATGAAAGTAGAAAATAATAAAAACCACCACTGTGAAGCACATTTGTTAGAAGCCAAATTCAAGCCTCTAGTTGAACTTCATAACAGAGAAGCCCTAAAGAGAAGGAGAAGACTTTAACAATAGCGTTTAAGATATAGTTCTGATCTGATAGTATCAGATTTCTAAGGTATGTTCAAGCTCTGAAAGTCCTTGATTCTAGAATGCAATGGGAATGATCAAACATTCATTTTTCATACAGTCATGAATTTTGGAGCCAGACAGGCCTTGAAAGATATATTCAGTAGCAGGTGCAAAAGGTTGTTGTTTTTTTTTAACATTTATTTTTAAATGATTTTTGTTGTATTTTATTTCTTTTTAATTTCTGATTAACACATAATTAAATGTATGTATTATCAGGGTACATATTAAAAACTGATGCATTCATGTAATCAAATCAGGGTAATTAGAATATCCATCACTCTATGTATTTATCTTTTCTTTCTGCTGAAAACATTCAGATTATTCTCTTCTATTTCGAACTACTATCAGTTAATGTTAACTATAGTCACTCTACTGATCTATGAAACACCAGATCTTATTTCTTCTGTCTAAGCATACATTTGTACCCATTAATCAAATTCTCTTCATCACCTTCTCCTGCTATGTTTCCTGGCCTTTGGTAACCACAAATCTACTCTCTATTGTCATGAGATCAACTTTTTCAAGTTCCCACATATGAGATATTTATCTTTCTGTGCGTGGCTTACTTCACTTAACATGATGACTTCCAGTTCCATCTGTGATGTTGCAAATATTTATTGCATTTTAAAAACATGTAACATAAAACTTACCATTTTAACACTTTTTAAGTGTACATTTAGTGGCATTAAGTACTGAATTAAGAATGTGAACTATAGGCTGGGTGCAGTGGCTCATGCCTGTGAGCCCAGCACTTTGGGAGGCTATGGTGGGTGGATAACAAGCTCAGGAGTTCAAGACCAACCTGGCCAAGATGGTGAAACCTGTCTCTACTAAAAATACAAAGATTAGCCTGGTGTGATGGTGGGCACCTGTAATCCTAGCTACTCGGGAGGCTGAGGCAGAGAATTGCTTGAATGCGGGAGGTGGCGGTTGCAGTGAGCTGAGATGCACCACTGCACTCCAGCCTGGGTGACAGAGCCAGACTCCATCTCAGAAAAGTAATAATAAATAAAAAGTAAGAATATTAACTATATTCTTGTGTCAAAGGATTTTTAAAAATTGGCCCATTGAGGGAAACTAGATGAAGGTGCACAGGACTTCCTTGTATTATCTTTGCAACTTTCTGTAAATTAATAATTATTCCAAAATTACTTTTTTTTTTCCAAATGGGCTTTCTATGTGTTCTTTAGGGGTTTCCTTGCAGGTACAGGAGAAACTGCATGAGCAAAATTCCAGGTATGGTCTCTACCATTCACCTTCACTCAGAGTAGCTCCATTTTATCTCTTTTACATGCTGCACTTCTATATGAGATGTTTGAAATTTCATAATAAGAAATGTTCCCATTACAAAAATTAGTTTTGAAACTACTCATTCTATCCATTTATTTTACTGATTAGGAGACATAAATTCAGTTCTCCAAGGTTAATAAGCTAATAAACAGGAGAGCTAGGACACAAATTCAGATCTTTTGACTTTAAGTCTAGTTCTCTCTTTACCATACTGCTTCCATTGAAATAAAAAGATTTTTGTTTTCATTCCTGGCTCTGTCACCATTTATTATAACTTAAAATGAATATCTTCTGATAGCAACACAGGTAATGTGCATATTATACACATGGAGGAGTTCAGAATAGACCTGAAAACTCAGAAACCTAGGAATCCAGATTCCAACATCTTCATGTTTGTAACCTTGATCAAATAAATGTGTGTGCATAAGCCTTAGTCTCCTGGAAGGGTATGCAACGAAAAGATAATATACCTGGCCTGGGTCTCAGAAATCTAAGGTAAAAGTAAACAAATCTCTGCATTTCACCTCAATTCAATTTTCAATTTCAATTCAGCAAATATTTAGTGTCTACAAAATTCCAGAAACTATGGTAGACACTGTACATGCAATGGTAAACAGAACATGACGTAGTCTTTGCTCTCATGAGCTTACTGCCTGAGAGGTTGGAATATAGTCATTAAGCCAATAAGAAAACCTAATGAATAGTTATTTCAAAGTGAGTTAGAGGAGAAAGAGAAAGGAAAAGAAACATCACAATGAGCATGTACAAGAAAAAGCGACCAAAAATTGGTCAAGGCAAGCTTCCCTGAAGAAGTCTTGTTTGAACTGAATCTATAGAATGAGTAAGAGTTAACTGGACATGCATGTGATACCTATTGGTAAATAAAATTTTAATTTAAATAGTTCCTTAGGGAAGCTTTATTGAAAAGGTAACTTTTGTAAAGAATATAGTATTATTTAGATTCAGCAAATATACCTTTCTGCTGTCAAGCTCACCATCCTTCAACCATAGACATCACTGATCAATTACAACACACTTTCTGGTAAATCCTGATGTAGCTACTCAGTAGAGGTTCCAGGTAGCCCTTGCCCATCGGTCAAAACTGGCACTAAGAATGAAATGAATTTACCATCTTGGGTGTAGTGAAAAGATCTCTGGCCTCAAATTTCAAAGTCCTAAATTGTAGCTGTATGAATTTAATAATATAAGGAGACTGACCAACATTTACGCAGTTTGTCTCAGTCCCCAAAGTAGGTGACGACAAATACTGCTGCCTTTTCTGTAAACTACATGAAAAGGTCCTGTGGGGTGAGGCTTCTTTGTGTTCCACTCCTTAATTATAGACAGAAAAGTAAGCTCAGAAAACATGTCTTTTGGCAGCACCAAAATTTGTGAATTTGCCTGAGGATTACACCCACATTTTGCTGAGACTTGCAAAATTGAAATGAAGAAGAATACAAGTACAGAAGGTATAAATTTTAAGCCAGAAGGGCTGATATTAAAACTTTATGGTCACATCAATTCTTCATAACTTAAAATTTGTAAGGGTTCCCACCTTTATAGGTTGCAGAGCCACAGCAATGTTCTCTGAGCAATGAAAACTCAATTATGCCAAAAACTCTAGATGATTTGGAACATGGCTGCTTTCTAGAACTTCTGTTCATTTTGTATTTAAAAATGCATATTAGTGTCATTTTTATAGTTTTTTCTAACCTGTACTTTCTATAAGAACATGTGTATGCCACCTTAAGTTTTGCCAGTCATAACACTCTAGCTGCTGGCAAAGGATTATTGGGTTTCAAAAGTTTTTTTCTTTTTTTAGTTTTTCATCTCAACACATGAAAATATCTTGCCCAAATAATCTGAGGGCATATTTTATACTGTTGTAGAAAATGTTTAGCTTGCTAAATATTTCTAAGTTTGTTGCACCTCTTTCAAGTAATTTTCTAACTTTGCTTGATGTTTCCTGAATATAAAGACCCTCTCTTGTACCAGTATTTGCAGAATTAAATTCCTTAAATTTGTGCCTTTAATGCAACTCTTTTTACACCGTTTTGAAGAAGTTTCTGCACTGTTTTGTGTACATCTTGCAACAATAAAATTTTCAATGTCCAAAAAAAAAAAAAAAACCACTGACTGTTATACAATTGCAAAATATGTCTTGGATGGCCCATGCTCTGTTTAGAACCATGTGTACCCTATATCACTTAATACCTTCACTGCCAACAGCATAATGCTGGTAAGATGAACTGTGGACTCCAGAGTGAACCTACCTTAACTTCGTCTAATTAAAAAACAGACACTTTCTTCTGGATGAAATTTTCATCCTCTTGGCTTCCACAATATTATGATGAATAATTGGTATTATGCTAGTAATAATGATTGCCTTTAGCATTTAATTATATATCTTACCCAACTACATGTTTTTTGACTGCAGTCTTTCATATCAGTGCCAAATTATGAGAGCTACAGAGGATATTTCAATTTAAAATGTGGAAAGGATGCTAATTTTAATTCTACTATGTAAGTGTGTTGGCAAATGAGTCAAAATGGCACAAGTAACCATGGATGCTGGCACAACTTCTTTTACTGTAAAGGAAAATGAAGGCTGTATCTTCTCTTTAGCTGTTGCCATTTTCATCGCACTCTCCTCCTTCAAGCTCTCAGTTTGAGAGGTTTAAGAGGGGTGGTAGGCAAAAGTTGTATGGTGGTGCTCACCAATGTTTAAGATGAGAATATAATATCCCTAATATCCTTTTGGGTGCATGTATGAAGAGTTCCATGACACAGTGCCAAAGCAGAGCTACTGCTATGACCTACACACTTGGGAAGCTGTGTTTGCATAGCTGTGTGTGATGGGGGATGTGGGGGAGGTACGTATGTGGTGCTCCATGATCTGATGGTTTCTGCTTCACCTACCCCCACCTGTTAGGATTTGCCATTTTGTTGTAATTCCCTACAGAGTTTTCTTTTCTTTGTACATTGCTACTCCCTTCTCATTGACTCCCGGAGTATTCTCAGCTTTCTGTGGTAGTGTTGAAATGCAAACCTGTGCAACTGAAACCCTGAACAACTGTGGACCTGTGAAGGGCAGCCCTCCAGAATCCCCATAGATTTTAAAAAATAAACTCTCCAACTTCTCCTACATGTATACGTGTATTTCATATATAGTCAGACTATATAAAGGTCCCCAGGGAAAAGCTGTAGCTCCCGAGACTCTACAGGAAGCTGTTTTGCCTGCTGTTGGGACTACATGGAATCTCTGGGAACTTTCCTTTGGGTGGTCAGCAGGATTTAAATGTTTGGAATTAGTGTTTTAAGAAAGTGTGACTTTAACCAAGAGACCAGATAGTTTGGGATTTTGCTTGTCTGTTTGTTTCTATTACACTTACATCTTGCGCTAAGGTGTTATGCATATTTTTGTCTCTCTCATCTTCACCTCTAATTATCGCTCTGTCTCTCTCCATCAGCAATGCAACTGTAGACCCTTTCGTGTATTGCATTTCTCAACACGACCTAGCATTTCATATAAATGAGCTGAATTCCCCGTGCAAGACTTTGTTTTTGACACACTTTTGTGAAAATATTGAAAACTTTGTTTCTTATTTCTTCGAATTCTCTCAAGGGTTAACTGTATTTTAACCTTTTCCCCTAATGGCTTAGAGTCACCTTTATGACCTAGCCATGGTATCCCTGTGTGGCTGACTGCAGCTGCGCATACTGCCTTTAATATATGGATCTCTGAGAAGCTGGAGGGCTCACAGTGCATGCTCATGAAGGAGCATGAGGCCAGGAGTCACTGAGTCTCCTCTTATCTATAAATTATATCTTCTTGGTGGGGATTCAGGGAACCAGGAAGAAAACTTCCCAGGAGAGCCCAGGAGGGGCTGTGATAGCAAAGAGATGTGTGACCCTCTAAGACCAGGTTGCTAGGGTTGGAGAGTAAAAGAAGGAGTAGGGAAAAGGTGCCAGGCTTTTTCTGATATTTCTTCTTGTCCACCTTTTATCTCTTCCTCCTTTCTAGAATGTTCTGAAAGGCATGCTTTGTATCTGTTTCCAGTCCTGGGGGCCAGGTTCTACTCCTAGCTTCTGTTTTGCCCTAACCTTATTGACATCCTCTTCCTCTTCCTCCTTTCTCATCTCCTGGGTTCTACTTTTGCAAAGCTGAGTGGGCAGGGCTGGGTCCAAGCCAGCCAAATACAAGGCTGCTGAATGCCACTTATTTATATACATGATAAACGTTTTCAGGTTTCACAGAAGAGGACTGTCACTTTATAAATTTTAAATAAGGGGAAATTACTTCTATAAACCAATAAGAAAAATTCTCCAACTTTTAGTGGGCTAACCTATAGGAATCCATTTTTTAAAATAAAATATGTACTTTTTAAACTGCATGTTATTAGCTACTAGTACTTTGTAAAATCAGTGTATCCAACCAAAAATTTTAAAATAATAGAACAGAAAATATCAGAGTGCATGACACATAGTAAGAGAAAGTAATGTTGCATAAAAATTAGATTCAGTTAAATATATACAAAGGTATGGGTATATGAATGAGGTTATAAGGTTAAATGTATTTCTTCCTGTAGGTGGTTGGCAAAATATTTGAGAATTACTGAATCCTAACAGTTGCACCTGGCAGTCAACTTGGATGCTCATGTGGGCCTCCCCTGGTCCTGGGAAGGTATCTGAAGTGTTAGGGTCAAGGTGCCCTCCTGACATTGCTGCCCAGGAACCAGATGAGTCTTTGAGCTCATGGGTGAAGTCCTGCACCTCTTTCAGTAAAATACTCACCTAGGACTTTAGATATGTCTACAGGTCAATTTGGAAAGGGGCAGAGGCTTTTCCCTCATTTTACATGGGTAAATTAAGTAATTGGAGAAATTAGCAATCGTCTTTTGAAGATGAATGGATCCATCTATATAATCTCCCTTTTCTGTAAATGTGGCTGTGGGCTGTAAATGTAGCTTCTTCTGGTCTTAGGAGGGTCATCAGTGGCCATTTGTCTCTCACTTGGTCCATGTTACAACTTCAGTGAAAGATAACAACCTTGAGATGGTCAACTTGGAAGGTCATAGGATACCCAGATGGAACATTGTTTCTGGGTATCCCTGTGAGGGTGTTTCTGGATAAAATTAACATTTGGATCCATCTACTCAGTAAAGTAGATTGCCCTCCTCCAATGTGGGTGAGCATCATCTAATCCATTAATGGCCTGAATAGAACAAAAGGCAGAGGAAGGAGGAATTTGCGCCTTGTTCATCTCCTCTCATTTTCTCTAGCCCTCAAGCTGGAATTACACCATTGTCTTCCCTGGTTCTCAGGCCTTCGAACTGGGACTGAATTACACCATTAGCTTTCCTAGGTCTCCAGCTTACAGATGGCAGATCATGGGACTCCTTAGCCTCTGTAGTTGCATGAGTCAATTCCTCATAATAAACCTCTCTATATACGGACATAGATAAAAATAGATATAAACACTGATACCTCCTACTGCCTCTGTTTCTTTGGAGAACCCTGACTAATACAGACCTCAAAAAGCCTGCTCTCATCTATGCTGTTGGCTGGTGTGGTTAAATTTGGTGAAAAAAAGCTCAGAAATATCTGTCGTGTACTTATCATGGGGAGAGGTACCACCATCTCATAGCTAGTTTGTAGAGTCTCTTCAGATGTGAGTTCTACATGTCCTCATAGTCAGGCTAAAAAAAATTGCTGAGAATTATAGATACAACGTCTGAACTTGGATATGTCTCCATGTCTCTTTGGACCTATGGATTACCCATCCCAGGTACAATGGGTCATCTGACATCGAGATCCTGTTGGCATTCAGGCTCTCAAGATGACCTTCCCCTGACATTGCAGCAGGCATACAGAATTCTGCATTGGGTGCACACAGTGAACATTTAGAATATTTTCTATGTTCCAAAATCCAGTGTAAGCTACACTTTGGCTATTAGGCTGACATATTTTTAGAACTTTACTGTTCAAGTTGCCTCAGCATAATAATCTTTTGGGGCCAAATCATTTGATTCTGGAATATGCACAAAGAATAGATTTGTGTTTTCTATAAATGAAGATAGACTTTGACATGCAAGTCAAAGATTCCTGCCTACTTTGGTTTTTGTGACTGTGGCTCCATAGAAGCAAATGGCCAGGAAAGCATAAACCATCAAGCTCAGACCTATGTGAGACCAAGCCACACACTGATCCAGGTTACCAGGAAAAACAAATTCAGAAAGCAACTAACAGTAGGAGTATTATGATCAATTGCTTTACAAGGTAAGACCTGGTTTGCAGGTTTCTGCAGGCAGCAGCTGCATAGACCAGGACCACATTTTGAGTGCTTAATAACTTAGAGTTATTGGCCTTTTAAATTCCCTTTGTTATTCTCATCACCTCTTACCAAGCACACTAAAGGTTTATACTTTTTGTTATAAGAGAGAATTATGAGCACAGATAGTTCAATATAAAATCTTGCCCACTTAAAAACTAAATATGGTTAGGCCTCCATATCTGTGGGTTACTTTCATGGGTTCAGAATATATAAGTTCAACCAATCATGGATTGGAAATATTAGAAAAAAGGAAAAAATTACATCTCTACCAAACATGTATAGACTTTTTTTGATTATTATTCCCTTAAAATACAGCATAACAATGATTTACATAGCACTTACATTATATTACATATTATAAGTAACCTAGAGATGGTTTAAAGTATATGGAAGGTTATGCATGGGTTGTATGCAAATACTACACCATTTTATATATGGAACTTGAGCATCCATAGATCTTGATTCCCTGGGGAGTCCTGCAACCAATCCTCAGTAGGTAACAAGGGAAGACAATAGTTCAATCTGTGCTTCCTACAATTAGGTCATCGATTCATTATTTTAAAATTTACAGTGTATATTACCTCAAGAAGAAAGAATGATGTCATAAATGGGGTTCAGATATTTAAACCCTCCTAGATCCACCCTTTGACCCTAAGGTCCTGAATGACTTAGATCCTCCAGTGGACATTCAGCACATTTACTGTGTCAGAGAACAGGCTTGTATCTTAGTGAGTTGACTGCATTTTAGAAGCTTCTTAGGAGCCAAGTATTCTCACAATCTTTAACAAAACATTCCAGCAATAGCTTTATTTATTTCTCTCCTCCCCACATGCTCAGACTTCTTGAAAGAATGGTTCATCCATTCACAACTTAGTTTATCACCTTCTGTGTTAGTTAGTACAGAAGTTAAGTAAGCTGCTATGACAAAGAGACCCAAAAATACAGAGGCTTACATCATTTAGAACTTCTTTCTTATGATGCAGCATTCCAGAAGTGAGTGGAGCAGCCTTGTCAGGCAGCTATGGTCCATTCAGGAACACAGGATTGTTTTACTCTGGGTCTCCACCAAGACCTAGAGTATTGTCGTTATTTGAGCTGAGGATGACTACAAGAATTTGACTTGAACAACTGGAAACATGGAGTTGCCATTAGCTGAAATGGATAGAGGGCAGAGAAGAACTGACTTTTAGTCATGTAAATTTGAGATGACCTGCCATGGGCATGGTAGGTCCAAGTGGAAATATATGTCAGTAGTTGGATAAATAGTTAGGAGTTGAAAGGAGAGGTCCAGGCTCTAGAAATGATTTAAGTAGTCATTAGTTACAGGCCTTGATGAGATCAATGATGGAGTGAATGTGTATTAAGAAAGAGAAAAGAACCAAGGACTAAGCCTGGGTCACTCAAAAATGTGGAGGTTGGGAACATGAAGAGGAATCAGCCAGAGAATGAAGGAATGTTAAGTAAGGTAGAGGAAAATCAAGAGAGGTTGATATTCTCAGTGCCAAGGGAAAAGCATGTGTCAAGGAGGAGGGAGAACTCAACTCAAATGCTGCTATGAGCCAAGAAAGGTGAGGACTGAGATACAATAATTGGATTTAATGTCAAGTGGCAGACAATATATCTTCAGAGCAGAGGTGCAAATAATGGTAAGAAGAACTTCTGTTTTACAGATGAAGAAACATTCCATGCTCATGGTTAGGAAGAATTAATATCATAAAAATGGCCATACTGCCCAAAGTTATTTATAGATTCAATGCTATCCCCATCAAGCTACCAATGACCTTCTTCACAGAGCTGGAAAAAACCACCTTAAACTTAATATGGAACCAAAAGAGAGCCCGCATAGCCAAGTCAATTCTAAGCAAAAAGAACAAAGCTGGAGGCATCACACTACCTGACTTCAAACTATACTATAAGGCTACAGTAATCAAAACAGCATGGTACTGGTACCAAAACAGAATATAGACCAATGGAACAGAACAGAGGCCTCGGAGGCAA
>CAUYLG010074797.1:0-44152 GCA_963573385.1 Cacajao melanocephalus
CACAATCAAGTCAGCTTCATCCCTGGGATGCAAGGCTGGTTCAACATATGCAAATCTATCAACATAATCCATCACATAAACAGAACCAAAGACAAAAACCACATGATTATCTCAATAGATGCAGAGAAGGTCTTTGACAAAATTCAGCAGCCCTTTTTGCCAAAAACTCTCAATAAACTAGGTATTGATGGAACATATCTCAAAATAATAAAAGCTATTTATGACACAGCCACAGGTAATATCATACTAAATGGGCAAAAACTGGAAGCACTCCCTTTGAAAACTGGCACAAGACAAGGATGACCTCTCTCACCACTCCTATTCAACATAGTATTGGAAGTTCTGGCCATAGCAATTAGGCAAGAAAAAGAAATAAAGGGTATTCAATTAGGAAAAGAGAAAGACAAATTATTTAAAGATGACATGATTGTTTATTTAGAAGACCCCACTGTCTCAGCCCAAAATCTCCTTAAGCTGATAAGCGATTTCAGCAAAGTCTCAGGATACAAAATCAATGTGCAAAAATCACAAGCATTCCTATATACAAATAACAGACAAACAGCCAAATCATGAGTGAACTCCCATTCACAATTGCTACAAAGAGAATAAAATACCTAGGAATACAACTAACAAGGGAAGTGAAGGAACTCTTCAAGGAGAACTACAAAGCACTGCTCAAGGAAATAAGAAAGGACATAAACAGATGGGAACGTATTCCATGCTCATTGTTAGGAAGAATGAATATCATGTAAATGGCCATACTGCCTTAAGTAATTTACAGATTCAGTGCTATCCCCATCAACCTACCATTGACCTTATTCACAGAACTGGGAAAAAATCACCTTAAACTTTATATGGAACCAAAAGACAACCCACATAGCCAAGACAATCCTAAGCAAAAAGAACACAGCTGGAGGCATCACACTATCTGACTTCAAACTATACTAAAAGGCTCCAGTAATCAAAAGAGCATGGTACTGGTATCAAAACAGAGATGTAGACCAATGGAACAGAACAGAGACCTTGGAAGTAATGCCACACATCTATAATCATCTGATCTTTGACAAACCTGACAAAAACAAGCCATAGGGAAATGATTCCCTATTTAATAAATGGTGTTGGGAAAATTGGTTAGCAATATGCAGAAAGCTGAAACTGGACCCCTTCCTTACACCTTATGTAAAAATTAACTCCAGATGTATTAAAGATTTAAACATAAGACCTAACATCATAAAAACCCTGGAAGAAAACCTAGGTAATATCATTCAGGGCATAAGCATAGGCAAGGTCTTTATGAGTATAACACCAAAAGCAATGGCAACAAAAGCCAAAATAGACAAATAGTATCTAATTAAACTCCAGAGCTTCTGCACAGCAAAAGAAACTATCATTAGAGTGAACCAGCAAACAACAGACTGGGAAAAAGTTTTTGCAACCTACCCATCTGACAAAGGGCTATTACCCAGAATCTATGAAGAACTGAAACAAATTTACAAGAAAATAATAACCCTATTAAAAAGTGGGTGAAGGATATGAACAGACACTTTTCAAAAGAAGATATTTATGCAGCCAATAAACATATAAAAAAAAGCTCATCATCACTGGTCTTTAGAGAAATTCAAATTAAAAGCACATTGAGATATGATCTCTTGCCAGCTAGAATGGCGATCATTGAAAAATCAGGAGACAACAGATGGTGAAGAGGATGTGGAGAAATAGGAACATTTTTACACTGTTGGTGGGAATGTAAATTAGTTCAACCATTGTGGAAGACTGTGACAATTCCTCAAAGATCTAGAAATAGAAATACCATTTGACACAGCAATCCCATTACTAGGTATATACCCAAAGGATTAGAAATCATTCTATTATAAAGAGATATGCACATGTATGTTCATTGAGGCACTGTTTACAATAGCAAAGACCTGGAACCAACCCAAATGCCCATCAATGATAGACTGGATAATGAAAATGTGGCACATGTACACCATTGAATACTATACGGCCATACAAAAGGATGGGTTCATGTCCTTTGCAGGGACATGGATGAAGCTTGAAGCCATAATTCTTAGCAAACTGACACAAGAACAGAATGCAAACCACCATGGTATGTATATACCTATGTAACAATCCTGCACAATCTGCACATGTACCCCAGACCTTAAAGTATAATTTTTTTAAAGAAAGAAAAAAAACTTACTGTGTTTGATTACTAAATTATTAACTACATTGAGTATACTAATAAATAGAGTCCTTTGGTTTAATAAAGCAAAAAAAAGAATTGAGAGAGGGAACATTATTATAGTTCCTACAGACAATTAAAAGATACTGTGGAAGTATTATTAATAACAAATCAACTGCTTAGATGAAATTGATGAATTCCTATGAAATTTCACTTAAGAAAAACATAGATTATGTAACATGCTCTACTAAAAAAAATATATATTTGTAGTTAATACCTTCACACACACACACACACACACACACACACACACACACACACACACACAACTTTAGGCTCAGATTCCTGTGCTGGTTTTACCAAATAAGGAAGAAATAACATGTGTATTACATAACTTTTCTAGAAATTAAAGAGAAAGAAATAATTTTAAACTTATTCCATGATGCCAGCATCTTCCTACTATCAAAACGACATTCAGTAGAGAACTACAGAATAATATTCCTCATAAACACAGATAAAACATTTAGACAAAATGTTAACATATTAAAACCAACAATATAGAAACATGAAAAATATGATAAATCTGTCTTATATTAGCAATGAAATGTTGCATTTATTTATGTAATTTACCACATTAACAGAGGTAAAAAATGAAACTCATATCATCTCGGTACACACACAAAATTGGATATAAGTCAACATATATACATGAAAAAAAAGAACTCTCAGCAAACTAGGAATCAAAGGGAACCTAAATCTGATATAGGACTTTTTAAAAACTATAGCTTCTATCATTCCAGATGATGAAAGTCTGCATTCTCTCTGATATGGTTGTGCTTTGAGATTTCCCCGCCCAAATCTCATCTTGAATTGTAGTCCCATAATCTCCACGTGTCATGGGAGGGACCCCGTGGGAAGTAATTGAATCATGGGGGCAGTGACCCTCATGCTGTTCTCATGATAGTGAGTTCTCATAAGATCTGATTGTTTTATAAGGGGCTTTTCCTCCTTTGCTGGGCACTTCTCCTTCCTGCCACCATGTGAAGAAGGATGCGTTTGCTTTGCCTTCTGTCATGACTGTATGTTTCCTGAGGTCTCCACAGCCCTTTGGAACTGTGAGTCAATTAATCCTCTTTCCTTTATAGATTACAGAGTCTCAGACTGCTCTTTATAGCAGCATCAGAATGGACTAAGACAACTCTCTAAGATTGGGACTGGGACAAAAATATCTGAACTTATCCACATCTTGTTAGTAGCTTCTGCAGTACTATCAGGAAATAAAAATAAACTGTTAACATACCTAAGGGAAAGAAGGAAGTAAAAATCTATTCCCAGCTAGCACGATCATCTATGTAGAAAATCTAAGGAATCGACAGAATCTATTGGGAAGTAATTATGAGTTAAAAGTTTGGAGTATAAAGAAATAATATTCAAAAATAGATTTGAGTTCTGTATACATCCAACCAACAATTGGAAAATTACATGCAAAACAAGCCCAATTATGCTAGTATAAAGTTACAAAATATTTAGGGATAAATTTGAATGAAAGATGTACAACACCCATACACTGAATTCTATAACAGAATTGTTGAGAGAAGTTAAATACTACCTAAATAAATAGAGATATATCTCTATTTAATATCTCTCTATTTAATATATCTCTATTTAATATCTCTATTTATTTAGGTAGTATTTAAGGCTCATGCCTATAATCCCAGCACTTTGGGATGAGATACATGGGTCGCATGACGTCAGGAGTTCGAGACCAGCCTGGCCAACATGGTGAAACCTTGTCTCTACGAAAAAAATGCAAAAATTAGTTGGGTGTGGTGGTGTGCACCTGTAATCCCACCTACTTGGGAGGCTGAGGCAAGAGAATCACTTGAACCCAGGAGGTGGAGGTTAAGTGAGCCGAGATCATGCCAGTGCACTCCAGCCTGGGCAACAGAACAAGACCCTGTCTCAAAAAATAATAATAATAAATAACAAGATCACTCCAAAATTTACATGGAAATGTAAAGCATCTAAAATAGCCAGAAAGAGTGAAATATAATGATAAATTTTGAGATCTGCTCTACTGGTCTTCAAGACTTAGAATAAATCTATAGTAGTCATGACAACATAAGATTGATATGCAGCATTGGATTAATGAAACAGAATAGAGTACACAAAGATACCTACAGATATGTGACCAACTAATTTTTAAGAAAGGTTTCCAGGGTGATTTTATACAGAAAATGAAATCTCTAAACAAATGATGCTGAAACAATGGTAGCCATTAAAAACACAAAACAAAGAAAGCTTTAACTTTTTTCTTAAACCATATGCAAAAATTAACTTGACATTCGTATAGACCCAAATGCAAACTCTATAAACTTCCAGAAGAAAACAGAAGAATATCTTGGCGACTTCTGGTTTGACAATTTTTTTTTCGAGACAGTCTCACTCTCTCGCCCTGACTAGAGTGCAGTGGCCCGATCTCAGCTCACCACAGCCTCCACTTCCCAGGCTCAAGGGATTCTCCCACCTCACCCTCCCTGGTAGCTGGAATTACAGGTGCATGCCCCTACTGCCTGGCTGATTTTTGTAGTTTTAGTAAGAGACAGAGTTTCACCATGTTGGTCAGGCTGGTCTTGAACTCCTGATCTCAAATGATTCACCCACCTCAGCTTCCCAAAGTGCTGGGATTACAGGCATGAGCCACTGTGCCTAGCTGACAATTTTTTAAAAAGAGACAACAAGAAATAGAAAATAATCAATAAACTGGACTTTACCAAAATTTTAAACATTTGCTCTTCAAAAGACACTGTTAAGACTAAAAAGGCAAACACACACTGAGATAAAATATTTGCAATATATATAACCAATAATTTATATTTATAATATATAAAAGTACTCTTACAACTCAAGAATAAGTACACAAACCAGACTTCAAAGTATACCGCAAGGCTACAGTAACCAAAACAGCATAGTACTAGTACAAAACAGACACACAGACTAATGGAACAGAATAGAGAACTCAGAAATAAGTCCACACATCTACAACCATCTGATCTTTAGCAAATCTGATAAAAAGCAATGACGAAAGGATTCACTAATTAAAAATGGTGCTGGATGAACTAGATAGCCATATGCAGAAAATTGAAACTGGACCCCTTCCTTATACTTTATACAAAATTTAACTCAAGGTGGATTAAAGACTTAAATATATAACCCAAAACTATAAAAACCCTAGAAGAAAATCTAGGCAATACCATTCAGGACATAGGCACAGGCAAAGATTTCATGACAAAATCTCCAAAATCAATCACAACAAAAACAGTAATTAGCAAATGGGATCTTATTAAGCTAAAGAGCTTCTGCTTAGAAAAAGAAACTATCAATAGAGCTAACAGGCAACCTATAGAGTGGGAGAAAAATTTTGCAATCTATCTATCTGACAAAGGTTTAATACCCAGTATCTACCAGGAACTTAAACAAATTTACAAGAAAAAGACAACCCCATCAAAAAGTGGGCAAAGTATATAAACAGACACTTCTCAAAAGAAAGCATTCATGCAACCAACAAACATGAAAAAAGGCTCAACATCACTGATTATTAGAGCAATGCAAATCAAAACCACCATGAGATACCATCTCATACCAGTTAGAATGATGATTATTAAAAAAGTTAAGAAACAACAGATTCTGGAGAGGTTGTGGAGAAATAGGAACGCTTTTACTCCATTGGTGGGAATGTAAAATAGTTCAACCATTGTGGAAGATGATGTGATGATTCCTCAAAGTTCTAGAACCAGAAATACCATTTGACCTAGAATCCCATTACTGGGTATATACCCAAATGAATATAAATCATTCTGTTACAAAGATACATGCATACATATATTCGTTGCAGCACTAGTCACAATAGCAAAGACATGGAAGCAAGCCAAATGCCCATCAGTAATAGACTGTATAAAGGAAATGTGGTGCATGCACAACATAGAATACTGTGCAGCCATAGAAAGGAATAAAATCAAATCCTTTGAAGGGACATGGATGAAGCTGGAAGCCATTATTCTCACCAAACAAACACAGGAAGAGAAAACCAAACATAACATGTTCTCACTTATAAGTGGAAACTGAACAATGAGAACACATGGACACAGGGAGGGGAACAGCACACACTGGGACCCGTTGGAGTGCTGGGCAAGGAGAAGGAGAGCATTAGGAAAAATAGCTGCTGGATGCCGGGCTTAACACCTAGGTCATGGATTGATAGGTGCAGCAAATCACCGTAGCACATGTTTACCTATGTAACAAACCTGCACATCGGCATATGTACCCCAGAACTTAAAAACTGAAGAGAGACATTTAACCAAAAAAGATACGTGGAAAGATGCTCAGCATCATTAATCTTTAAAGAAATATAAGTTAAAGTTCTAATTTGATATAACTTCATACCCATTAGCATGGTTAAATTCAAAAAGTCTTATCAAAGCAAGTGTTACTTAGGATGAGATGCTACTGGAACTATTATGCATTGGTGATGAGATTATGAAATTACATAATCATTTTGAAAAATTTGTATCCTCTTAAAATGTTATTTGTATTCTTACTATATGGTTTAGCAAAAACAATCCTAGACATTTACCTTAGAGATAGAAATTATATGTCTACATTAAAGACCTGCACCAAAAGGTGTACAGTAGCTTTATTTGTAATAGCCCAAAACCTGAAATCAAAAAAATGTGTCCACCCGGAAGTAAGAGATGAACAATTTGTGGTTAAACTCATAAAATGGACTACTTTGCAATTATAAAAAAATAGTCAATTAACACATGCCAAAAGTGGAAGGATCCTGAGGTAATTGTGAGTGAAAGCAGCCAGAAAAAGAGTTTGATTTGAACAATACTGTATAAACACTTATACAATTGTAAAACTCATATAAAATTATAAAAAATTCATACTGATAGTGTCAAAAGTAGACTAGTCTTCAGAGGGAGTGGGATTGAGGAGATATGGATTAGGAAGGGACATAAGATAACTTTTAGGTGTGATGGAAATGTTTGTCATCAATATTGTGGTGGTAGTTTCATGTGTATGTATATTTGTTAAGTATCAAGTTGGATATTTTAAATGTATGCAGTGATTATATCTAAATTATATCTTACTAAAGCTGTTAAATTGATGTTAGCATCTTGTTTGGAGTTATGAAGTATTTACTGGTCAATGTGCAAGAATTGACATCTTTATCCTATTCATCTTTCTTCTCATAAATAGGAAATATCTCTTGATTTATTTAGGTTTCCTTAATAACTTCCAGTAACTATATGTATATAGTTTATATATATATGTATATATGTTTCATATGGGACATGAAACTGATAGATTTATTTTAGATATTGTTATTTACAGTGAACATCAAGCTGTTATACCAAAAAGTCAAACACTACAATGAATGACATAAAGTACAATTACATTTAATTTTCTTATAGTATATATTTGAATTATTCACGAGGGAAAGATGTCGAAAAACAGGCCCTCCATGGGGGCTAGTTTAGTGTTCAGAAAATTATAGGATTTTAGCAAACAAGCTGGTATTTGATTAATTAATTGATTAATTAGTTAAAGCAATTCCCTCAAATGCTTAATAGTCTTCTGGGCTACAAGTGTTTTTATGGGTCATTAGCTTGCTTTGTTTATGGCTTTTGAGCTTGACCCATCTCAGTTGGCCTTACTGTATTGTTGACTACTGTGCTGGAAAGTGTTAACTCAGCAGGCTTGGTCGTGCAAACTCTGTATCTTCCCAAGAAAGGCTTTGTAAGGACTGTCCAACTCTTAGGAAATGAGCTCTGTGTCTTTGGAATGTTATGCCTGATAAGAGTATTTTTATATGCCTGAAATCTGGGGCTACACTGTTCCAATTTTTCAGATCATTTATGCTAACAGTGTTATTTATAATGAACACCTGCTTTTTGTATGCCTGTGGCCTTGGGCCATATGGTGCCAGTTTGATCAGATAGTTTACATCTACAGTGTAATATATAATGAGCTTCTGTTTTTGCTCTGAATAAATGAAGTCGTTCACAAGTGCTGCAATGACTATGTGACCCCCAGTAAAAACAGACTCAAATAATCTACGCCAGTTGACAACACTTTGCTTTTATTGCCACTTACCATTACTGAGAAAATTAAGTTTATTTATGCAGCTCTACTGGGAGAGGACACTTGAAAGCTTGATCTGGTTTCCCCTGGATTTTACTCTGCAGTTTTTCCCTTTGCTGACTTTAATCTGTATCATGTTGCTATGATAAACTGTAACCATGAGTATAACAGCTTTTGTGAGTCATATTAGTTCTTCTAGCCAGTCATTGAGGCTGGGGGTAGTCTTGGGAACCCCTGACACAGCTACCTTGAAGCCATTTCTAATGATAGGCACATTGCGAAGACGAGGTCTTAGCCCCAAACCTTTCACTGTTGACTCTGAAGTCTTAATTGGCTTTGAGAAACAATTTGAGCAACAATCATACTCACTGCTCCTTGATTTTTGCAGCTCACAAGGCACTTTAAACATTGTTTTTGTTAATGCCTTCACTCACTGGCTCTCTGTATTCCCACCTCCTTTTAATTTTTCAATCTCCTCTCCTTTGACTCTAGCCCTGTTTATATGTCCTGCTTTGGCTAATGAGAAGTTAGTAAACGTGGTACAAAGAAAGACTTATTAAAAAGTTATTTTACCTTTCTGGGTTCTCTCTTGGAACTCAGAGGGAGAGACCATGTAGAGCCAAGCTGAGTTGCCCAGCAGAGGCCACTTCAGCCTAGGAAGCCTCCTCCTGACACACTAGCTGACTATGAGTATTTGAAAGACTCCCTACCTGCCCACTAGCTGACTTACAGATGTTTGATTAATAAATATTTATTGAGGGTTTTCGGATGGGTTGTTAGGCAGCAGCATTATTGTAGTAATAGCAGTTACAGGCCCTAAAAATGAATTTTTACTATTTCCATTTTTGTCAACCCACACTAATAATCTGACCTATTTTACCCTCTTCCCTCAAAACTACACACACTCAAAGCACATGGTCTGACTTCCAAGTGATCGTAGTGTAAGCAGACCAGGAGAGTCTCCAGGTATTACAGGAATTTAATTAACCTTAGCAATCAGTCTCTTTCACAGCCTCCTGTCCTGCAGGCTGTTTTTCCTCAAACTGTATGTGAAATGCAGTTACCTAGTTCATTGGAACCAGCTTCTGACAGATCTCAGCAAAATAGATGGACCCCAGTGGACTTTTCTTCTAAGCATGCTAAAGTCTCCCTCCCCCATGAGAGCTATGACTTCATTACCATAACATGCAACTTGTGTGCTGTCATAATGACTCACTGCGTCTGCACCCCTAGGACTTCTCCCCTGCATGCAATGATGTACCCTCTCTCCTCTCCATTGCCCATAAAACCCTCCTGCCCCTTGTCTTCCAGAACGTGTCACTTTAGAGAATACTCCAAGTGTCCTCCTTACCTGTGCCAAGTAATAAAACTCCTGTTAATCAAAACCTGCGTTTTCATGGAGAGTCATTGATTACTCACCAGAAGCATTAACCCTGTTTTTTTGGGGGGGATAATAAAATGCTATAGTTTTAGGAAATATTTTTCCATGGCATATCCTAGCCTTAAACCTGCTTTAAACCAATAGTGTCTCAACAGCTCTTCTGCTTGTATCCCGCTCTGCATTACTATCATTTCTCAATTCAATAATTTATCATAATTCTATATTTCTTTTTGTTTTTTCCTCTTCATAAAATTATTTTTACCAAATAATTTCAGGGTGATTTCTTAAAAAAAAATAATGGTACTCCCTTGACCACTACCTTCAGAAAAAAATCCAAAACTCTCACATTCTTGGCCTGTTAGTCCTATATGATCAGGGCCCCAGCTATCTCTGTGACCTTCTCATCTTTTACTATTACCCCTTTCCCCTTTCCATTCACGTTCCACTAAGTTTGCGTTCTTGCTGGTCTTCACGCTTATTAAGCCAGGAACATCCCCAAGGTCTGTGCATTTACTATTTCCTATGCCTGTCTGACTCATGCCCCCAACATCTACAGGAATCAGGAATCACTATCACATTTGTTAAGTTATTCTTACACAGGGCTGAAATTCAGTAAAACCTGTTAGCAGAAGTCTTTATGATTAATCAGGCGTCTATATAGTAAATTGAATATGCCACAGAAGTTGTTAAATATTTGGATATTGTTAGTGTTAACTTGTCACCTTATCTGGGAGACTTTCTCTGTCCATCCTATTGAAACTAGCATCTGCTCTCTGAAAATATTATTCTTTATATCCCTTTTGTCTTTGTTCTTCACAGCAGGACAATAGCTGTATCTCTCAGAATAGAATGTAACCGTATGAGAGCAGTGATCTTCATCTATATTTTAGTTTTGCTCTGAACATAATAGGTCCCCAGTAAATACTTGTTGATCAAATAAATGAATATCTACTCCCACCCTAAGCAAACTGTCTTCAAAACAAGTTAGTTACTTTAGAATAATAAACCTATACAATAGGTTGTTTTATGGTGTTCTTTGACAGTCAAAGTCCAATGGAACAACCAGTAGTGGACATGAACCTTACTAGTCTCATGCATTTTTCAACATTTTCCCACCTCTGTGAGTAACACACATCCCTCTGTATTTTTCCCAGTATCCAGCATGTGACTACACACACAAACATATACATTCTTATCTTCTAAAGCAATAATTCTCAGCAATAGCACATTATAAACCCATAAGGAGGAAGAAAATAATAGTATTAACTACCTCTAATTATTTTCTCACAATGAAATTTGAACTTTATTTACATATGTGGAGGAGTTTTAGTTTCCCTTTCCCACCCTTAAATGATTATTAAAGAGCCTTTCCTTAGTTCTTTTGCTATACCTCCCATATCCTTTTTCTACTGGATTCACTCTGCCTTCACACATGGATCCCTTGACCCCAGTCTTTTAAAGACAGTTCAAGTTCAGCTGCTTTCCTTGGTGTCTCTGTATGCACAGGATACACTTCTTTGACTAAGTCACTGGAGTGGGGGCTGCTGCGCCAACCTAGGCATCTCTCTGGGTTTTGCCGATCCAGTCAGCCCTGTATTTTTATATGCCTTTCAGGAAAGTGTTGGGCTTTAGATCTTGTGTCCTTCAAATTCCAGGTGGCACATATCAAGTGCTTCTCTACTTCCCTTGCTTTCCTTCTCTGAGGATCATAAATCTCAGGCCACCCATTTAGCATTTAGGCCTAATGTGAGAATAATATTTAACTATTGTTCTAAGTTCACCACCCGATAGAACAGGAAACTTAATTTTATGTCTCATTAAAATGAAAATAAAGAGCATTTTTAATTTGTAAACCCCTGAGTAATGACTTAGAAACAAATTGTCATTTCATTATAACATAGACCTTGAGGATTGATTACAACATGCTGAAACACAGTAATTGAGTGAGCATAAGTTTGTGAAAGATTAATTTCTTTGCATTAGTCTTTTTTACACATTGTCAATGCTTTTAGTTTTTTTCTCCCATTTTTTTTTTTTTTTTTTTTTACTAAAGACTTATACTTTGCTGATGAATATAATTACAATATTTTGAAAAGATGAGGATTTCTATGTTTTGGGGAACATTATAGGCTTGCATAAATATCCCTTTCAGAGGTAGATTCTGTTTATGGGAATTTATCAAATTGACAGACATTAATTAAAAAAACCTATCTTTCAGCACTCTTAATTATTATGTACACTGCTGATAAAAAATATATTATGAATGTTTGATGCATTAAAGACATTTTATTATTTTCTCAAATGTAGATCGTAGAAAATCAAAGGCATAGTTCAGATAAATCACAAATGAAAGCAATCTTATAGAAGAACATACAAATAAGAATGTAAGATCATAACAAAAACAAAGAATTTTTGTTTTATAGGGAGAGTTAGAAGCAAGTAATTTTATTCAGGAAACGCCAATCCTATAAATATGATATTTTATATAAAAAAAGAGAAAAAAAGCCAAAAACATTCTTTACAATTTTCTCTACAAGGAAGAGAAAACTACTTTGAATTAACAACGTGAGAGAATGAGAAGTTATGTGGATTTCTGAGTTAGCTTTCAAAAGATCTTATTTTTACAAAGTTTTTCTGAATTAAATTTTAACATTCTCTTCTCTGATTAAGGATTTAAAGATTAAATTTTGTGTCTTAAAAAAAAAAACAAACAGACATACGCCTGTCTTGTTTCCTCAGCTACAGAAGTAATAACACCAACAGTGATACTGTATATAATAATATAGTATTTTCTACTGCTTAATTGTATGAGAAGGATACCGTGTCAAAGAGCAAATCATTATGTTACTGTTTATGTTCTTTTCTAAATACTTAGAAAATTTACAGATAATTTTGCAGCTACTTTCCATAGTTTAATTCCAATTGAAATCACATCACTTCTTGTATTTAATATGTTGTTTAATTTAATATATTGTTGGAAAGTATTTTCAAACACTGTAAACTTAGAATACTTATTGATTCCATAGCTCAGAGAAATTTTTAATATTTTCCTTGCATTAACTTTTATGATAATAAGTATAATTTCCTATCATAACTGAATTATTTGAATATTTTCCTGATGCTTTATTTAGTTGGGATATTAATCCTTGATTTATGATAAAATGTTGCTGTTTTTAACTAAGGGAGAGCAATTCCCTTAACTTTAGGATATTTATTTATAGCCATGATGTACAGTAGAATATTGTTATATGAATTAGCCAGATCTTAATTGTAGTCTTCATTTCATTGCTTTAAAACATAAAGTGACTTAAAGCCAAGCATAGTTTTATGAAAAGTAACAGATTTATTTTAAATCCTAATTTTAAATGTATACAGTTGCTACATGTTGATAAATTCATTATAGATTTGAAAAATTGGAAGCTGAACCATTTTTTAAATCAAGGATCATCTGAAGTCCCATTGGAATCCAACCAGATAAGTGCTTTAGTAGAAATTAATAACTTATTCTATGCCACCAAAAAAAAAATTTCATAATAGCAAACATAAAATAATAAATATAAAATTTCTTATTTTGTTTTGACTTATATAGACCAGATAAGAAATCTGTAATTTAATAACAAGAAATTTTATTGACGGTGTTTGCTAAATGCTATTGTTATCACTACCACGCTCTTGTTAGTTTGGGTCCTCTTAGCAGCAGAAGCCAGACAAAAATAATTGTGCAGGTGATGTTCTGGGGAAAATATATATAAGGATAAATGAGAGAAATTAGAGGAGGGGAAAGCATAAGACTGCAGCTTAGGACTGACTCCTGCGGAGGAGATGGAGTAGAAAGGAGGACTGAGGAGGAGGAATCTTGGATTGCAGTATCATTTTAATAAAAGTCTTGCCAAGTTGGTTGAATAACACTCAGGCCAAAGTTGCTCATAGGAATGGTCCTGCTTTAATATACCTGCTAAACTTAGTTATTGACTGGAGGCAACCTATGGAAGTGTGGTAGGGTAGATGCAGTGGATAGCAGTCAATTATGCTCCCTGAAATAACAAATCTCAACAGCACATTTTCATGGCCAGCATATGCCATTTTTAGTTCGTTACAGGATTGAGAGGGTATTCTTAATCTTCTGGGATATCTCTAAAATTTCTCAAGAATCTATCTTTCTTTATATTCCTATGGAATGGAATTCAAAATGTGGTGGAGCTTCCTGCCTCTCAGGACATAACTAGGAAGGGACAGTATGATAATCCACCATCTAAATTTTATTTACTGGAGAAAATAACCAATTTCATAGATAATTTAGTATGACATGATATTCAAAGGGCATAAAAGTACCTATGGGGTGGTAGACTTCACAAACAGTTTATGTTAGTAGGTCCAAGAGTCAGATAAATTATAGGAATGAGAAATTCAAGAGTCAGAAGTATGTAGGAGTTTAAGGGAAATATCAAGTAGCAAAATATCTGCCATTGGACTGGGATTCAAGGACAGACTTCAGTCCTTGGGAAGTGAACAAGTTGGGTAAGGACAGGGAAATACCTCAATCCTAGAGTCTGAGAATTAAGCCATTTTCGATATAGAGGCTGAAGGTTTCAGTAACAGTCAACAGAATAAGATTTCAGTTTTAAAAATTGGGATATAGGATTGACAAAATCTAGAGCAAATCAGAAGCTCAATTAATATCTAAACAGTCCTGTGAGTAAGAATAGAAACAACAGTAAGTTGATAATGTGTTCCATGATGTTGGGCTCTAATTTCTTAATTTTTTCCTACTTTATCAGTAATTTTAGAGAATGGTCCAGAAATGTGCCACATTGGATTTAAAATTGCTTTAGTCACTGTAGAGGCTAAAGCTTAGGAATGAGGTAGGACCAGATGCCTGCTTCTTCTAATCCAGGCGATTGCATCCTTTTCATTGTTTCCCTTGCTTCCATCAGAGTCTGTCACAACAGTAAGGAGAAACTTAAATGAACTTAAGATACACTTTCTGCTAGTTTGCATATGACCTCACTGAATTTTCTAGATTGTTTCCAGTAACATTAATATTCTAGCATCACTGATTTTCATGCAATGTTATTGCTGTGGCAGCTAGTTTGTTCTGCAGAATGCTACAAAGGGCTATTTAAATTTTATATTTCAGTAGTATTTCATAGGAACCTTGTCTGAGCTAATCTTGGAAATCTTCAATCAAGATGTTCTCAGCTTTTCCTCATTAGTTACTAATATCTGGAACTATAAGGTTCAATGGCTGTTCTATAGTAACATAGGACTTGCTAGAAGTATTTAGTTTATTATAATTGTAAAATATTCTTTTAAAAATTATTTTTGTTTATGGGAGTTTGTACGAAGCAATTCAGCAGCTATAACAATAAAAAGTTAGTATAAGAACATCTGGTTAGTGTATGCAATTTCTTATATTGTCCCATTACTTCCAATCATAACAAAAAATGGTAATTTGTTATTATACTAAGAACTACATCTAAGAATCACCAGCTATTTTGTTGCTTATAAATATAAATTTTAAAATTTCAAATAATGTTTCTATTATTCATAACTGTGGTATTGGTTTAAATTCTCCTCAAAGAACTACATTAATCTGGAAAGTCACTTCTGATATATTTAGTAATTTGTTTATGTAAATATATTAAAAATAATTTTACATTAATCCCTTTTTAATGACTACAATAAAAGTAACATTTTTTCATTTTTATATTTAAAACATTGTGATTTCTGAATTAGCTAATAACTGCCTACCTTTTAGACTAAAAAAGTGGGTGTTCTCTCAAGTGAATAAAAGCTGTTTGTTTTAATTTTTATAATTCTCATTTTACAGTTGGTATAATACATTTTATCTACAGAGTAGCTTTCTAAGTTTAAAAAAACCTCCATTCTTACTGCATTTTTAGGTTAGTAGAAAATGATTTATGTTTTTTCATTTTTAACTTTACATAAAGCACAGAATTTCAATGAAAATGCATTATTCTGACAATCTTTCTCTACTGGAAAATTTCCAGAATATCTCTTCAAAAGAATAATGGGCCCCAATGCCATTATGATACAATCCATGTAAGTATTTGTTACATGAAGAATATCCCACTGGGTGCAATTGATTACAGAGAATGTACTTTGATTGATGTCTGGGCTCTCAATATAGAAGCCTTGCTTTAATGAGTATGGTGGGTAGACTAAGAGGAAATAGAAAGACAATTTATTGAAGACAATTACTAGGGTTTAAAACTTTTTTGTAAGTGCATTTATTATCTTTCGCTAGCTCTCCAGGAAATAAGAAGTTCTGACAAAATCTTTTACTATAACATGTACAAACTTACCTAAGACTTGCAAGCAGAAAATGAGACATTAAACAGCTTAGTTATGAATTATTTTCATTCACTGAGCATTAAACATTAATAGGATAATATTTCTATTTAGAACCAGGATGCACTAATTAATATAATAACATATTTATTCATGTGATTCATATAAATATATTAATAACATTTTTCTTGATCTCTAAAGAAAATGCTCCATTAGCCATTATTTTCTACTGAAAATGAAACACTTTCATTTGTGTAAGCCTGTAGTGTTACCTGAGGAAATGCTTAGACATTTTTATATTGCCCAATGAAGTCAAGAAGTCTATTCTGTTAAGGTCTTATTGCATCACCCCCTGAAGGTGGTAAAAGGACAGGGAGAGTAGGCATCAAGTGCTTAGATTGCTGGGAACCAGACAATACTCAGGGCACAAGCCTAGGGAGCTTATGCCTCTCTCTGGTCTTTGTTGACTCACAGGCATTAATGCCAAAAGTAACTATAGGATTTATTGTTCATGATGAATTGATGAGGGTTAGTGGGAGAAGCAATTAGCAGTTGCATATACTCTCTAGAGCAGTGCTTCTCAGACTATAATCGGCATACAAATCTTCCTGAGATCTTGTTTAATTGTGGATCTTGATTCAGGAGGCCAAGGTGGGGCCTGGAATTCTACAGTTCTAGCAGTCTCCTGAGTGATGCTCATCATAGTGATGCATGGTCATACAATCTGCACTGGGAGTAGACTTCTGGAGCACAGCCGGCTCAAAGTTACCTATGTCTGAGGCATAATCACATCCCTAGCACATCCTCAAATCTTCCCACAAGATGGACATACTCAGAGTCATTTGAAATATGTTTTCTCATTATAAATCTGTGCTTTACAGAAGTCTTTTTGCAAGGGCAAGGTGGAAACATTTAACCTTATATTCTCAGAGATCTATTTGTTACCTAATCAACTACTACTATTCTGCAGTTTCTATACTGTTTCTCTTTGTCTGCCTCTTTCTTCCTGATGAAAGTCTGGCCAAAGTGTACAACTACTATAATGCCTTCTATTTCTACCTAGATAATTCGGATGACCTTCCATTAAGCTATTCAACAGATTCTCCTGTAGCTCAATACTTCAAACTCAACTTAATCCATTAAGGATTATGAAAAAGATTACATCTGTTTTTAATGTAAACTCTACATATTTATCTGGACAGAATTTCTTAAAAACAGAGAAAAGAATAAAAATTCCCAAACATTTCTGAGAAAATATACAGTTACAAAATAAGCTTATATTGGATATAAACAATAAATCATTTTCTAGCCCTCTATACTCCTTTAAAGGGATTTCAAGTTTGTTATCTATGCATACCTTCATAGATGCAGAGATGACAACTTAAATTTATGAAATAATTTTCATATCACAAAGAACCACAGATTGTTTTTATTTGAAGCAATTGGTGAGAAAAGTGGGCTCTATCATTGCAAATGTGGTACACTTTGAAGGATGTTGAAAGTTATTTCTGCTTCTATACCATAATCCTTTCTATTAGACTTGCAGTAGTGCCTAAAATGCCACTTAGGTTATTTGTGTGGGTAAGACACACAAGTCTTAATAGTTATAATTAAAATATTAGTATAAACTAAAAGATATTGTGAAAATTTATCATTTGTTTTAGTTTCATTCTCCAGCCAGTGTCTTTTGCATCCTTTATGTTTATACATTTATCTCATACATTCTCTAAATGTTGCAAGTCTCCAGGAATCTTTCTCTGATATTCTCTTTTTCTTGTGTTTTTCCAGCTACTATTAACATAGGCTCATTTTCTTTAGCCGGATTTTTTTTTTTTCAGGTATAAACAATAAACTAAAGAGTCTGAATTCTTACTAAGGCTGACATAGTGTTCTTGAGCTCTAGAAATATATTTCTTTTACTTACTTTACATATACAAAAGCTATATGAGAATTGGAATTTGAGAGTATTAAAATTATTTTGTGTTCTTGTGTCAGTTTGCTGAGAATGATGGTTTCCAGGTTCATCCATGTCCCTATGAAGCACACGAATTCATCGTTTTTGATGGCTGCATAATATTCCATGGTGTATATGTGCCACATTTTCCCTGTCCAGTCTATCATCGATGGGCATTTGGGTTGGTTCCAGGTCTTTGCTATTGTAAGCTGTGCTGCAATGAACATTCGTGTGCATGTGTCCTTATAGTAGAATGATTTATACTCCTTTGGATATATACCCAGTAATGGGATTGCTGGGTCAAATGGCATTTCAATTTCTAGGTCCTTGAGGAATCGCCACACTCAGACAGCTATTTCTTTATAGCAACTCATGAACAGCCTAACATTTCAAAAGGTTAAAATGCTATTTAGTCATTCTAGAAGCAAGAGCTCTTTGTCCAGTAGAATTCTGGAAATAAAGACGCCAAAATAATATGGCATGTATTTGATCTCAGGGAAATTTCATTTTTATTTTCAAAAGGAGGAAAAATTAATATAATTTATTAATATTTTGGTAGCTGTAACAGTGCTTAAACCAGTTCTCAAGAGCACATTGTGAAATTTTCAAGAATTGCATGAGCTGTAGGTTGATAACGTGATACCAGTTATATAACCCATAAGAGCATCTCTTAATGAATATTTTTAAAACTGTCTATTCAATCTTAAATTTTAACTAAATGCAATGAGTGAAGTATAGACATCATGAAAATCATTCCTGGATAAACAGTCACTCCAGGTTTTCCCAAAAGTTCTTCTGTCTCTGTTCTTGTATATAAATTTCATACCCAGTTTAACAACCCCCTAAAAGTCCTTAATTTTGATTAGCCAGCATCCTCTTAGGAAGATACTGTCTTCTAGTAAAGTTGCTTCTCATTCTAAAATAAAAATTGTTTGCAACTAGGGAATGATTTTTATAGGATCTTATTTGGCATGGACTATTGTCAATACCATGAATTATAATATATAGACCTTTAATAGCTGACTCTAAAAAGTACTTGAATATTTAGATGCACAATAGAATAGTATCTTGATTAATATTGTACAACATATTTTATGTTCTCCGCTGTAGGAAGAAATAGAAGGATGTTTAATTTTGACTAAAAATGTGAATCATGATAATTCAAAATATTTCTGATGAGTCACGTATAAGAGCAGATATGGATGAATTAAAATTCTATTTTTGTTCTTAGTCTCTGAGAAGCAAAAATCACACATATAATCTCTATAGCAAAAATTTATGTTTATCTGAAAAACAGTTTAACTCTGAAAAAGTTTTCTTCTTTGCAATCATTTAAATTTGTAAAAAAAAAATTCATTATTCTACTTTCACTGAATAGCAGGTAAATATCTACAAAAATTCATCTTTGAAGGTTTTTTTATCTTATGCAAAAATTATTGACTTTATGTAGGCTTTTTAGGCAAGCTTAAAAACACTGTGTAAATGACCCCATAAAAACTACAGCACAAAAGCTTTTTCAGTATTTCTACAATGAGCAAAGTGCATAGGTCTCATTTCCTTCTTTTTTTATTAAACAAAATAATACTTTATCAACATTAGTATAAAAGCACTAAGAGCTTGAAAGAATACTGTGCAAGTGGGTTACTGGATCATAGTATTCTAGGGTATATATATGAAAAGTGTGATTTGGTAAATATTAAAGTAAAAGAAAATACTGCCTTTTTTTCCCTCTAAAATGGCAGTTTATTAGTTTAAATTTCCTGAAATAAGATTTATAGACCAATAACAAATTGTCCTCATTCTAACATAACTTTCTTGCCCTTCCTGTGAAAAAGTTAACCATTAAATTTTCACATCCAATGGTTGTATAAAGAAAGGACTTGCTGTTCTGTATAATGTTTAAAAATGGCTATTGTGTTTAAAACTCCATATTGAATTACATTTCGTTTTAAGTCACCTTCATTTCTTCTTAGTAGCTATTATTATCCTCAAAGGATTTTCCCTTGGCATTTTAAAGAATGTCCAAAATTATGTGGAATGGATCATAATAAAGAGTAATGTATTAAATGCTTAAAATATTTTATACCTTAGAAAGTAGAAAAACATGTATTATGTACAGATCCTACAAGTTTTATATAACATCATAAATGTACATATGTATGTACATGTAAATACCTTTCAATTGGTCTATATATGAATTGGTTTTACAGTTACCAAAGGAAAAGTGTTTTGTTTTGTTTTGTTTTATAGTATCTGGACAGCTAATTGACTTCATCTCTACAGGATTTATTTAGGTTTATTTCTGTGCTCCTTGATTTTGGAGAAGCCTCTTATATCAAAAACTACAAATCAATTTTCATAATTTTAAGACCTGAAGTTTCTATACTAGGTGTTATTGATGATTAAGAGTATTTGTCTCACCCAAATTTTCTACTTTTTCAATAGAAACATAACGTAAGCCATATGTGGGATTTTAAATTTTCTAGTACTCACATTAAAACAAGTGAAAAAGAAACAAATTGATGATACATTTGATTTAACCCAATATATTCAAAATAATTCAACAGGTCGTATTTTTTAATTGAGTATTTTTCTGTTTTTTTTTTTTCCCACACTAAATCTTTGAAATCCAAACTAAATGTTTACACATATACCACATCTCAATTTGGAGTAGACACATTTTAAGGGCTCAATAGCTATATGTGACTATAGTCACTGTGTTGGATGACGCATATCTATACCGTCTCTTAATGTATGGGAGGAAGTAAGTCTAGCAGAAATAAAGACATCACGTTGTTGTTTTTCTTTGTCCAATATTAATTCTAACTTTTAATGTTAATTTATTTTTTTTGAGATGGAGTCTCGCTCTGTCACCAGGCTGGAGTGCAGTGGCACGATCTCGCCTCACTGCAACCTCCACCTTTCAGGTTCAAGCGATTCTCTTGCCTCAGCCTCCCTAGTAGCTGGGACTACAGGATTGTGCCACCATGCTCAGCTAATTTTTGTATTTTCAGTAGAGGTGGGGTTTTACCATGTTGGCCAGGATGGTCTCAATCTCTTGACCTTGTGATTAGCCCGCCTTGGCCTCCCAAAGTGCTGGACTTACAGGTGTGAGCCACCGCGCCTGGCCTTTTATTTATTAAGTAATACACATACTTGCAAGTTATTTTTTTTTTAAAAAAAAGATAGTTAAAAGTAATCCCCCTCCCAGTGCTTTTCTCCAGCTGCCCTATTCCTTTTCCTGGAGGCAAATTATTATGACCAGTTTGTTATATATTCTCCAGAGGTGATTTTGATTGTTTTAAATAAATGTATAGGTTGTAGCATTCTTATAAACTATTGTGTAGCTTCCTTTATTCCATTTAATTACTTGGAGATACTTCCATCTGAAAATGCAGAGACACTCATTGTAATAGCTACATGGTATTATGTTGTGTGGTTGTACCATAAATAATTTAACCTAAACCTTACTGATGTAGGTTGTTTCTAACCTTTTGTTATTCAAAAAGATTGTGCCTACATCATTTAATGTATATATGAGCATATTTGTCAGATAATTTTTTTTCTTTCTTGAGACAGTGTCTCACTCTGTTGCCCAGGCTGGAGTGCAGTAGCACAATCTTCGCTCACTGCAACCTCCACCTCTTGGGTTCAGGTGATTCTCCTGCCTCAGCCTCCTGAGTAGCTGGGATTATAGGCACCCACCACCATACCCTGCTAGTTTTTGCATTTTTTTTTAAGTAGAGACAGGGTTTCACCATGTTGGTCAGGTGGGTCTCAAACTCCTGGCCTCAAGCGATCCACCTCCCTCAGCCTTCCAAAGTGCTAGGATTATAGACACGAGCTACTGCGCCTGGCCTGTCAGATAAATTCTTAAAAGAGCCAAGGAAAGTGTTTCTGAAACTTTGTACATATTACCAAATTGTCATTCTACATGATATTTGTGGCAGTTTTGACTCTCAAAAACCATGTAAGAGAGTATCTGTTTTCCCACATGCATGCCAAACGTGGTATAGTATTAAACTTACTGATCTTCACTAATTTGAGAAGAGAAAAACTGTATCTTATTGCAGTTTTAATTTGCATTTTTTTTATGAGCAATAGTAGATATCTTAAATACTTAAAAGCCATTCACACTTCATTTTCTATGAACTGTCCATGTCCTCTTTCCATTTTTCTAGTAGGTGGTTATTCATCTATTTGTAGGAGTCCTATATGTTAAGAAAAGTTTTACACAACTTTTAACTCTTTTTACATGTTTATTTTGGCACACATAAATTTTAGCAACATTTCCTGTTTTTTATGAATTCTAGATTTTGTGTCACAAAAAAAGAACTTACCAAGTCATTAGATTTAAGTTTCCTCAGATTGTTTTTAATTTTTTTTTAGGGTTTTATTTTCTATATTCAAATATTAATCTAGAATTTATCTTAGTATAAAGTGTACAGGATTGATCTCACTTTATCATTTTTTCAGGAGACTACCCACTTGTTCTAATATCATGTATGTCTTTGAAATGCAATCCTTATCACAGCGTATTTCTGTGTTTGGGTCTATTTTTGAACATTCTGTTTTATTTCATTGATCATATTAATATTATACGTGCAAACACAAGCGGTTTTAAGTATGGTAGCTTTTGTTGCATTTAAATATCTTTTGACTACCAGGCCCCATATAATTCTTTATCAGAATATTCCTGGCTACCCAATTTATTTATTTTTCCACATGAACTTTAGAGTCAGCTACCTTATTCCTCAAAATATTGTCCAAATACTTTTAGTAAGACTATGTTAAGTGAATAATTTGACAACTATCTAAGAACATATTATAGCTTTTCACTTGTTTTGTTTTTATACTTCTATATTACTTAGTATAGTTTTAAAGTTACTTTAACATAGGTCTTCGACATTTTAAAAATTTATTCCTAGTGTATTAATTTATTCTATTATAACTACAGTATTTTATTTCAGTAAAGCTTCTGACTGGTTGTTGCTCATATAAATCAAGGCTATGAATTTTTCTTCAGCTACTTTACTGAATTGTCACAAACTGTAACTGTTTTTTACTTGATTCTCTAGATTGACCTGTATATAATCTTATCTGTAAGCAGTGATAACTTTAGTGTTGCTTTTCAACATTTATATTCTTATTTCTTCTATTTCATTGTTCTGTTTATCAAGTGATAGCTGTTTTAATAGAATTATTTTTCACCCAAAGAGGAAATAGTCTTGATTTTTTTCTACTCATATTTTAAAAATAAATGTAATGAGAAAAACTGTGGAAAAATAAAGTAGACACCTTATACAATGGATTATTAAAATTTTTTAGTGCCATTTCTTCTGGATTTCTCTATCTGAAATCATTAGTACTACTCTCAAAAATGTTTGAATAAATGAAGTCAGATTCAAGGATACAAGTGCAGGTTATATAGGTAAATTGCATGTTTTAGGGGTTTGATGTACAGACTATTTTGTCACCCAGGTAATAAGCATAGTAGTTGATAGGCAGTTTTTGGATCCTCTCCCTTCTCCCATTCTCAGGTAATCCCCCGTGTCTATTGTTTCCCCTCTTTGTGTCCATGTGTTCTTGTTGTTTAGCTGCCACTTAGAAAAACATGAGGTATTTTTCTGTTCCAGTGTTAGTTTGCTTAGGTTAATGGCCTCCAGCCCCAACCATGTTGCTGCAAAGAACATGATCTTGTTCTTTTTCATGGCTGTGTAGTATTCCATGGTAGATATGTAACACTTTTTCTTTATTCAGTCTACCACTTATGGGCATTCAGGTTGATTCCATGTCTTTGCTATTGTGAATAGTGCTGTGATGAACATACGCATGCAATGTGTCTTTATGGTAAAATGATTTATATCACTTTGGGTCATATACTGAATAATGAGATTGCTCGGTCAAATGGCAATTTTAGGTCCTTTGAGGAATTGCTGCACTGCTTTACACAATGGCTGAACTCGTTTATATTCCCACAAGCGATAAGTGGATAAGTGTTCCCTTTTCTCCACAAGAATGATTAATTCTTTTAGAGAGTCAAAGACAGAATCCTAGGGAATATGATCTCTGAGGCAGGTTTAGAGTTCTGTATAGAGTCATTGGGCAAATAAGGGGATTAAGAAGGCATTCTAGGCAGACAGAAAAGCAAAGGCATGAAGCTCTGAAACAGCTTACTATGTTTGGATATTTATAAGCTGTTGTTATTGTTGGAGTATAAACTGTAAAAAAGAGTAGGAGAAGAGGAAAACACATCCTGCATGTGGGGAAAAAAAACATTTAAATTAAACAGAATTCTCAAAAGAATTGAGCAGCCAGAACCTGTAGAGGAAAACATAGAATCACCTAGAAAGGATATTTCATAAACTATACTTTTCACTCGTATTCTGTCACCTGGAATATTGATAATACTGAAGGGAATGTGCCTTATCTCTCAAGTGTATTTGGATGAAATAGCTTGAGAATCATGTAGGCAAGTAGAAGCCAGTGTGTTAAAAAGAATGTGGCATCAGCATCAGATTTGCATTTTAGAACATTCCTTTTGATAACAAATTGAAAGGAAGCTTAAAGGGCTGGTGGGGAAGGGCAGACTGGGCTAGGGGAGAACTCTTTTAAAAAGCTACTGCAGGCCCGGTGCGGGTGGCTCACACCTATAATCCCAGCACTTTGGGAGGCCAAGCTGGGCAGAAAACTTGAGGTCAGGAGTTCGAGACCAACCTGGCCAACATGGCAAAACCCTGTCTCTACTAAAAATACAAAAATTAGCTGGGCATGGTGACAGGTGCCTGTAATCCCAGCTACTGGGGAGGCTAAGGCAGGAGAATCACTTGAACCTGGGAGGTGGAGGTTGCCATGAGCCAAGATCATGCCACTGCACTCCAGCCTAGGCAACCGAGTGAGAATCCATCTCCAAAAAAAGCTACTGCAGTAGATCAGGAGACACAGTGACGAAGAGAATATGTGAGCTATGAAGTAGCAGTCAAGATGATTAAAGGAATATACAGGAAGTAGAGTTGATAGAACTTAGCAAGTGATAAATGAAGTGCTAGAAAAAAGAAAAGGTGATTTTTTTTCTATTGTTTTTAGCATTTTGACAAAAAAGAATTATTTGGGAAGGAAACTGATGCTAATAACTAAGAGTATGAACTTCCCACATAAGCTGGTAATTTTGATCACCCTCGTTCTCCACAACCATAAATATTCGAGAGTTGCTAGGAAGACAAGAATGGTTATTTCCCGAGTAGCTGTCGGTTGTCACTATGAAACATGAAAATGCATTATCAGTTTGCTACGTCTAGGTATTCCAGTATTTATACACAGTTAACTCCTTAAGATACATTAGTATTAAATATGTATATTTATATAAACGCATTTTAATTTTTGTTTCCATGCTCTCTAGAATTCATCCAGAGGGCAGCCTTGTGGATGGCCCCGAAGCAAGCCTGATGGAACAGGATAGAACCAACCATGTTGAGGGCAACAGACTAAGTCCATTCCTGATACCATCGCCTCCCATTTGCCAGACAGAACCTCTGGCTACAAAGCTCCAGAATGGAAGCCCACTACCTGAGAGAACTCATGCAGAAGTAAATGGAGACACCAAGTGGCAGTCTTTCAAAAGTTATTATGGAATACCCCATATGAAGGAAAGCAAGAATAGTCGTGTGAGTCCTGACTTTATACAAGAAAGTAGAGGGTATTCCAAGTGTTTGCAAAATGGAGGAATAAAACGCACAGTTAGTGAACCTTCTCTCTCTGGGCTCCATCAGATCAAGAAATTGAAACAAGACCAAAAGGCTAATGGAGAAAGACATAACTTCGGGGTAAGCCAAGAAAGAAATCCAGGTGAAAGCAGTCAACCAAATGTCTCCAATTTGAGTGATAAGAAAGAATCTGTGAGCTCTGTACCCCAAGAAAATGCAGTTAAAGATTTCACCAGTTATTCAACACATATCCGCAGTGGGTCCGAAAATCCAGAGCTTCAGATTCTGAGTGAGCAGGAGGGGAAAAGTGCTAATTGCCATGACAAGAACATTACATTACTTAAGGCAGTGCTAATGCCTAATGGTGCTACAGTTTCTGCCTCTTCCATGGAACACACACATGGTGAACTCCTGGAAAAAACACTGTCTCAATATTATCCAGATTGTGTTTCCATTGCGGTGCAGAAAACCACATCTCACATGAATGCCATTAACAGTCAGGCTACTAATGAGTTGTCCTGTGAGATCACTCACCCATCGCATACCTCAGGGCAGATCAATTCCGCACAGACCTCTAACTCTGAGCTGCCTCCAAAGCCAGCTGCAGTGGTGACTGAGGCCTGTGTTGCTGATGATGCTGATAATGCCAGTAAACCAGCTGCAATGCTAGATACCTGTCCCTTTCAGAAACCAGAACAACTACAACAACAAAAATCAGTTTTTGAGATATGCCCATCTCCTGCAGAAAATAATGACATCCAAGGAACCACAAAGCTAGTGTCTGGTGCAGAATTCTGTTCAGGTTCCAGCAGCAATTTGCAAGCTCCTGGTGGCAGCTCTGAACGGTATTTAAAGCAAAATGAAATAAATGGTGCTTATTTCAAGCAAAGCTCAGTGTTCACTAAGGATTCCTTTTCTGCCACTACCACACCACCACCAACATCACAATTGCTTCTTTCTCCCCCTCCTCCTCTTTCACGGGTTCCTCAGCTTCCTTCAGAAGGAAAAAGCACTCTGAATGGTGGAGTTTTTGAAGAACACCATCACTACCCCAACCAAAGTAACACAACACTTTTAAGGGAAGTGAAAATAGAGGGTAAACCTGAGGCACCACTTTCCCAGAGTCCTAATCCATCTACACATGGATGCAGCCCTTCTCCGATGCTTTCTGAAAGGCCTCAGAATAATTGTGCTAACAGGAATGACATACAGACTGCAGGGACAATGACTGTTCCATTGTGTTCTGAGAAAATAAGACCAATATCAGAACAGCTCAAGCATAACCCACCAATTTTTGGTAGCAGTGACCAGCTACAGGACCACTGCCAGAAGTTGATGAGAAACAAAGAGCAAGAGATTCTGAAGGCTCAAAACAAGGAACAAACGCGAGACCTTTTGCCCCCAACACAGCACTATCTGAAACCAGGATGGATTGAATTGAAGGCCCCTCATTTTCACCAAGTAGAATCCCATCTAAAACGTCATGAGGCATCACTGCCATCAGTTCTTCAGTATCAATCCAATCCTTCCGATCAAATGACCTCCAAACAATACACTGGAAATTCCAACATGCCTGGAGGGCTCCCAAGGCACACTTACACCAAGAAACCAACACAGCTGGAGCACAAATCACCAATGTACCAAGCTGAAATGAATCAGGGGCAATCCCAAGGTACAGTGGACCAACATCTCCAGTTCCAAAAACATTCACACCAGGTGCACTTCTCCAAAGCAGACCATTTACCCAAAGCTCATGTGCAGTCAGTGTGTGGCACTAGATTTCATTTTCAACAAAGAGCAGATTCCCAGACTGAAAAACTTATGTCCACATTGTTGAAACAGCACTTGAATCAACAGGCTTCAGAGACTGAGCCATTTTCAAACTCACATCTTTTGCAACATAAGCCTCATAAACAGGCAGCACAGATACAACCATCCCAGAATTCACATCTCCCTCAAAACCAGCAACAGCAGCAAAAATTACAAATAAAGAATAAAGAAGAAATACTCCAGACTTTTCCTCACTCCCAAAGCAACCACGATCAGCAAAGAGAAGGATCATTCTTTGGGCAGATTAAAGTGGAAGAATGTTTTTATGGTGAAAATCAGTATTCAAAATCAAGTGAGTTCCAGACTTATAATGCCCAAATGGGACTGGAAGAAGTACAAAATATGAATAGTAGAAATTCTCCTTATAGTCAGACCATGAAATCAAGTGCATGCAAAGTACAGGTTTCTTGTTCAAACAATATACACCTAGTTTCAGAGAATCAAGAACAGTCTACACATCCTGAACTTTTTGCAGGAAACAAGACCCAAAACTTGCATCACATGCAATATTTTCCAAATAATGTGATCCCAAAGCAAGATCTTCACAGGTGCTTTCAAGAACAGGAGCAGAAGTCACAACAAGCTTCAGTTCGACAGGGATATAAAAGTAGAAACCAAGATATATCTGGTCAACAAGCTGCACAACTTGCTCAGCAAAGGTACTTGATACATAACCAAGCAAATGCTTTTCCTGTGCCTGACCAGGGAGGAAGTCACACTCAGACCCCTCCCCATAAGGACATTCAAAAGCATGCTGCTCTCAGGTGGCATCTCTTACAGAAGCAAGAACAGCAGCAAACACAGCAGTCTCAAACTGAGTCTTGCCATAGTCAGATGCATAGGCCAATTAAGGTGGAACCTGGATCCAAGCCGCATGCCTGTATGCATGCAGCACAACCAGAAAACAAAACATGGAAAAAGGTAACTAAGCAAGAGATTCCACCTCCCAGCTGTGATAATGTGCAGCAAAAGAGCATCATTGAGACCATGGAACAGCATCTGAAGCAGTTTCAGGTCAAGTCGTTATTTGACCATAAGGCTCTTACTCTCAAATCACAGAAGCAAGTAAAAGTTGAAATGTCAGGGCCAGTCACAGTTTTGACTAGACAAACCACTGCTGCAGAACTTGATAGCCATACCCCAGCTTTAGAGCAGCAAGCAACTTCTTCTTCAGAAAAGACACCAACCAAAAGAACAGCTGGTTCTGTTCTCAATAATTTTATAGAGTCACCTTCCAAATTACTAGATACTCCTATAAAAAATTTATTGGATACACCTGTCAAGACTCAATATGATTTCCCATCATGCAGATGTGTAGGTAAGTGCCAGCAATGTACTGAGACACATGGTGTTTATCCAGAATTAGCAAATTTATCTTCAGATATGGGATTTTCTTTCTTTTTTTTTTTTTATCTTGAGTCTGGCAGCAATTTGTAAAGGCTCATAAAAATCTGAAGCTTACATTTTTTGTCTTTAAATTACCAATGCTTGTGTCTTGTGAAAGAGAACTTCACTTACAGTTTTTCAAAAAAAAAATCAAACAATTATGCATGTTTATTTTTCCCTTTATTCAGACCCTGTAAAATTTGAATGTGTGTGTTTTAGATCAGTTTGTTTATTTAGTTCTTTGTATATTATCTCCTGGAGAGACAGCCAGGCAGCAAAAAATCTATTAAAATGAGAAAATAACTGCCATATGCAGTCTAATGTAGGAACTTTATTTTTTAACTCAAGGTAAAATATAATAGTTTTACAAGATTTCTGGCTAATAGGGAAATTACTATCTTCAGTCTTCATGAGCTGGGGGAGATTATAATGGTGACACTCTTAGTGCTCCCAAAGTTGCCTTTCCTCCATTTATACATTTGGAATGTTGCAATTTATATTCATTTTGATTCCATTGTCTCTAAAATTTCATCCTTTTGATTAAAAAATATGATACAGGCATACCTCAGATATATTGTGGGTTTGGCTCCATACCACCACAATCAAGTGAATATTACAATAAAGCAAGTTGTAAGAACATTTTGGTTTCTCACTGTATATAAAAAGTTACTTGTATACTATACGGTAATATACTAAGTGTGCAATAGCATTGTGTCTAAAAAACATACTTTAATTTAAAAATAATTTATTGCTAAAAATATTGCTAACATTTGGGCCTTTAGTGAGTTCTAATCTTTTTGCTGGTGGAGGGTCTTACTTTAACGTTGATTGCTGTAGACTGATCATGGTGGGAGTTGCTGAAGGTATGATGGCTGTGTGTGTGGCAATTTCTTAGACAACAATGAAGTTTGCGGCATCAATTGACTTTTCCGTTCACAAAAGATTTCTCTGTAGCATGCAGTGCTGTTTGATAGCATTTTACCCGCAGCAGAATTTCTTTCAAAATTGGACTCAGTCCTCTCAAACTGTGCTGCTGCTTTATCAACTAAGTTTTTATAATATTCTAAATTATTTGTTGTCATTTCAACAGAGTTTACAGTATCTTCACCAGAAGTATATCTCATCTCAAACATTCTTTGTTCATCCATAAGAAGCAACTCCTTATCCTTTCAAGTTTTTTCACAATATTGGAGTAATTCAGTCACATCTTCAGGCTCTCCTTCTAATTCTGGTTCTCTTGCTACATCTACCTCATCTGCTGTGACTTCCTACACTGAAGTCTTGAATTCCTCAAAGTAATCCATGAGGGTTGGAATCAGCTTCTTCCAAACTCCTGTTAATGTTGATATACTGACCATCTCCCATGAATTATGAGTGTTTTTAATAACTTCTAAATGGTGAATCCTTTCTAGAAGGCTTTCAATGTACTTTGCCCAGATCCATGAGAAGAATCACTATCTTGGCAGCTGTAGACTAACAATATATTTCTTAAATGATAAGAATTGAAAGTCAGAAGTATTCCTTGATCCATGGGCTGCAGAATGAATGTTGTGTTAACAGGCGTGAAAACAGCATTAGCCTCTTTGTGCATCTCCATCAGCATTCTTGGGTGACTAGGTGCCTTGAGCAGTAATATTTTGAAAAGAGGCTTAGGTTTTTTTGTTGTTGTTGTGTTTTTTGTTTTTGTTTTTCTTTTTTTCCCAGCAGTAAATCTCAACACTGGGCTTAAAATATTCAGTAAACTATGTTGTAAACAGATGTGTTATCGTCCAGATTTTGTTGTTCTATTACTCTACACAAACAGAGTAGAGTTAGCATAATTCTAAAGGGCCTTGGGATTTTCAGAAGGGTAAATGGGGATGGGCTTCAACTTAAAATCATCACCTACATTAGCCTGTAACAAGAGAATCAGCCTGTCCTTTGAAGCAAGGCATTGACTTTTATCTTTGAAAGTCCTAGATGGCATCATCTTTCAATAGAAGGCCGTTTCAACTACACTTAAGAATCTACTGTATGGTGGAGCCACCTTCCTCAGTGATCTTAGCTAGATCTTCTGCATAACTTACTGCAGCTTCTACGTCAGCACTTACTGCCTCACCTCGTCCTTTTATGTTATAGAGACAGCTTCTTTTCTTAAGCTTTATAAACCAACTTCTGCTAGCTTGCAACTTTCCTTCTGTAGCTTCCTCACTCTCTTCATAGAATTGAAGAGAGTCAGGGCCTTGCTCTGGGTTAAGTTTTGACTTAAGGAAAGTTGTGGCCAGCGTGATCTTCTATCCAGACTACAGAAACATTCTCCATATCAGCAATAAGGCTGTTTTGCTTTCTTACCTTTCATGTGTTCACTGGAGTAGTCTTTTAATTTCCTTCAAGAACTTTTCCTTTACATTCACAACTTGGCTAACTGGCATGCAAGGCCTAGCTTTCAGCCTCTCTTAGCTTTTGACATGCTTTCCTCACTTAGCTCAATCATGTCTAGCTTTTGATTTAAAGTGACAGACATACAGCTCTTCCTTTCACTTGAACACTTAGAGGCCACTGTAGGGTTATTAACTGGCCTAATTTCAATATTGTTGTGTTTTGGGGAACAGAGAGGCTCAGAGAGAGGAAGAGAGCCATGGGAAAGGCTGGTTGACAGAGTAGGCAGAATGCACACAACATTTATCAGATTAGGTGGTACCCCAAAACAATTAGAATAGTAACATCAAAGATCACTGATCACAGACCATCCATAACAGATATAATAATAATAATAAAGTTGAAGGTACTGTGAGAATTACCAAAATGTGGTACAGAGACATGAAGTGAGCACATGCTGTTGGAAAAATGACACTGATAGACTTGCTTGACACATGGGATTGCCACAAACCTACAGTTTGTAAAAGTCACAGTGACTGCAAAGCATGGTAAAATGAGGTATGCCTGTATTCCATTTTTTTTTTTTAAAAAAAAAGCTTTTTGTTTAATTCATGATACATAACAGGTCTACAGGAATAGTGAGACATTTTTGCTGATGGATGTAGATATATACGTGGGTAGAGATGAAGATCTTAATTACAGCTACGCAGTATAGATTTAGTTTAGGACATTTGAAAAGACAAATGTTAAATTAGTGTGACTAATGGCCTACCCATGCCATGTTTACCCTCTTGCAAAGAGATAACCCATATTGTGTAGGAGGACGGAGGGAGGACTCACACTACCCCTCTTTGTGTGTGGTTATTAAGTTGCCTCACGGGGCTTAAACACCACACATCTCATAGATAATATTTGGTAAGTTATAATCGTCTTCACTCTTCTCTTATGACCCAACCCTATCTTCCCACTTTTCCATCTTCACTGGTTTGCAACAGCCCCTTCTTTTTGCCTGACTCTCCAGGATTTTCTCCTAATTGTTCTAAAGTACATACTAATATAGGTCTGGATTGACCATTGATATTTACAGAACAGTAATTAAGTATTGTGGGGAAATAAGAGGAAAAAATGGTATCCTTGACAATAAACCAAGCAATATTCTGGGGGTGGGATACAGCAGGAAATTTTACTCTTAATCTTTTTAAATCCAAGTGACAGGTAGGCTTCCAGTTAGCTTCAAATGCTTTTTTTCAGCTAAAAAAATTTGATTGTAGTTGATACTACATATAATACATTCTAATTCCCTCACTGTATTCCTTGTTCAGTTTCACTTATTTGGTTTAAAATAATTTTTTATCCCATATCTGAAATGTAATCTATTTTTATCCAACAACCATCATGTACATATACTTCATTACGTGGCACATTTTCTAATAGATCAGTCCATCAATTTACTCATTTTAAAGAAAAAAAATTTTTAAGTCACCTTTAGAGCCCTTAATGTGTAGTTGGGGGATAAGCTTTGTGGATGTAGCCTTTATATTTAGTATAATTGAGGTCTAAAATAATAATCTTCTATTATCTCAACAGAGCAAATTATTGAAAAAGATGAAGGTCCTTTTTATACCCATCTAGGAGCAGGTCCTAATGTGGCAGCTATTAGAGAAATCATGGAAGAAAGGTAATTAACGCAAAGGCACAGGGCAGATTAACGTTTATCCTTTTGTATATGTCAGAATTTTTCCAGCCTTCACACACAAAGCAGTAAACAATTGTAAATTGAGTAATTATTAGTAGGCTTAGCTATTCTAGGGTTGCCAACACTACACACTGTGCTATTCACCAGAGAGTCACAATATTTGACAGGACTAATAGTCTGCTGGCTGGCACAGGCTGCCCACTTTGCGATGGATGCCAGAAAACCCAGGCATGAACAGAAATCAGCCAGCCAGTCTGCCAGCCACAAGGTACTGGCACAGGCTCCAAAGAGAGGTCCCATTCTGAATTTCCCACCTGATAATAAAGTGTCAAAGAGGAAAGAATGGTCAAGTGTGGTATAAGAAAGGAACCACTGAATTAAATCCACCTAGTGTTGCAAATGAGTAGTTATCTTTAAGTTTTCTTTTACTATAAAAAGAGAGCAAGTGTGATATGTTGAATAGAAAGAGAAACAGATACTATTTACAGCTGCCTTTTTTTTTTTTCACTATCAATCACAGGTATACAAGTTCTTGCCTTTACTCCTGCATGTAGAAGACTCTTATGAGCGAGATAATGCAGAGAGGGCCTTTCATATATATTTATACAGCTCTGAGCTGTTCTTCTACTAGGGTGCCTTTTCATTAAGAGGTAGGCAGTATTATTATTAAAGTACTTAGGATACATTGGGGCAGCAAGGACATATTCAGTATCATTCTTGCTCCATTTCCAAATTATTCATTTCTAAACTAGCATGTAGAAGTTCACTAAACAATCATCTAGTGGCCTGGCGGAAATAGTGAATTTCCCTAAGTGCCTTTTTTTTTTTTTAAACAAGCAGTAGATGGTGTTTTGCTCATAAGGGAAGATATAATCTATTTCCAGAACTATTCTATATTTTCAATATGGCTGGATACTAATTATTTGCCAGCCCTCTTTTCTAAATTGTGAGACATTCTTGGAGGAACAGTTTTAACTAAAACCTATTATGACTCCCCAAGTTTTAAAACAGCTAAATTTAGTAAGGGGGAAAATAATAGTTTATGCTTTAGAAGACTGAACTTAGCAAACTAACTTGAATTTTGTGTTTTGTGAAATTTTATATAGAAATGAGCTTTCCCATTATTTTCACCCAACATGTAATTTACAAAATAGTTCATTACAGTTATCAATACATTTTGATACTGAAGAAAAACAAAGCTTAAAAGCTATTATCCAATTTGCTTGGCTTAGACCTGTTTTTTTTTGTTGTTGTTGTTTTTTTTTTTTAAACCATTCATTTCTCAGGATGTGGTCATAGAATAAAGTTGTGCTCAAATGTTCAAGTATTTTTATTGCCTGTTGAATTCATTTGCTAATTGTATGTGTGTGTGTGTGTGTTTCTGTGGGTTTCTTTAAGGTTTGGACAGAAGGGTAAAGCTATTAGGATTGAAAGAGTCATCTATACTGGTAAAGAAGGCAAAAGTTCTCAGGGATGTCCTATTGCTAAGTGGGTAAGTGTGACTTGATAAAGCTTTTGGTCTTGAATCTTGGGCATTTTTATTTGTAAATCTAACACTGAGAATAGGGTTATCCAGACAAAGATTCATGACAGTTGAAGAGAGCATTACCTGTATTTTTTATCGTGTGTTATCTCTTAAGAAGATGCAGATTTGTTCTAAAATCAAAAAACTGTATTTAATTGAAAGAATTTAGTGATGGGGAGGAGGTCCATTCTAGTGCCTGCTAAATGTATAATCCTTCTTAGAATGTGAAGTGGTCCTTAATCTTTTAAATACCTTCAGTTAATCTTTATATTTTCATTTATGAAAACCTTGAACTAAGACTATGTATCTTTCATCTAGCTCTAGTTTTAATGCAGGTAGCATTTAATCATCCCCACTGTACTGGGTATGGTCTGCTAAACATTAAGAAGTAGTTTTGCGTCTCTCCTTTTTCTGATACCAGGGTCAAAGCCCACTTTTTATAGATGCAAAAGGCAAATTGTACATGCTGATAAATGTTGCCCTAATTGTGACCTAAACATGATAAAATATACATACATAAATGCTCTTATCTGCTGCAAGTGACCCTTGTTTTGTTTTGGCTGGGGTGGGGGGTGTTTGGGATGGAATGGTGATCTGCACAGGTGGTTCGCAGAAGCAGCAGTGAAGAGAAGCTACTGTGTTTGGTGCGGGAGAGAGCTGGCCACACCTGTGAGGCTGCAGTGATTGTGATTCTCATCCTGGTGTGGGAAGGAATCCCACTGTCTCTGGCTGACAAACTCTACTCGGAGCTTACTGAGACGCTGAGGAAATACGGCACACTCACCAATCGCCGGTGTGCTTTGAATGAAGAGTAAGTGAAGCCCAGGGCCTCTTCCCTCTTTGGGGCCACTCATAGGAAAGCCTAATCTTTGGTTGGAAGGAAGGGAGTTTAACATGCATTTTTACATTTATAAAATGGGGATCAAATTGCCTGTTTGGCAGTCAAGTAATAAGAAGTTGTATTTGCTAACATGAATAATTTGAGATGATTTCATTACCTGATATGTACAGACAGATTAGCTATTAATTAGGAGCAATCAGAGTGTCTGCACCTACGTGGCCTCAGTTATACCATAAACTTGAAATTATTTTTGTGCTCACATGCTACAAGTGACAGCTCCTCTGTGCTTGGCTACTGTATTAGGACATACTGACTCCACTTCCATGTTGCAGTACCTGAAACAGAAACTAAGTCTGATGAGAAACTTTGGGCCAGGTTAAATACCTTCCATGTGTATGTAGCAAAATCAAAATACAAAGCCTTAGAAGTTCTGTAGAAATAGAACTGATTTTTACTTTCATTCAGTCTATTCATTACTTCCACCATAGTAATAAAAACTGCTTCCACTTGTACTGCTGCTAAATGATCAGGAAATTACTGGGTATGGATATTATTTTCCAGGAATATAAGAATTTAGAATAGAACTGTAAGAGTATGCACTTAAATATATCAGTGTATCCAGTTGCTAATGTTTTAACACCATCCACTTTGCAAGAAGTCTAAACCTTTACTTGGAGAAAGCTTCATTTTTAATATTCCTCTACTGTGCTGATAATCCTATGTATAATACTAAATGAATATATGAATTTTCACAGTGCTACACAGAAATCCTACAATATTTTGCTCACAATTGGTTTTAAAATAATTTTAATTTCACACTCTTTCCTTTAGTCTATTTTTCTCTGCATCTGCCAAACTACGGAATCATTTGCTGAGCTTATGAGAAATGCTCGTACTGCTCCTTGCAGCAACTAGCCAAATTTGTCCTTTGCTGTTTATAACTCTAACTAACATGGTTTTACTAACTTTATGCTAACACAGTTTTTCTCTTGGTTGTGAGAGACAAATCAACTATAAACAATCTATTTAGAAAAGTTACTCTTTCTATATGAAAGTGTGACTTGACTTTCTATGATAATTATGATCCAAAAATCTTATGATGTGTATCTGACCACTTTTACAAATGATTATTTGGAAGGTAGAAGTTGCTGATTCATAACACGTAAACTTATGATGGACTACTTTAAGCATAAATTTTTTTTAATCTACCCTGATTCCTCTTGCACTTTCTGGAAAAAAGAATGTATGTAGGTGCCTTTAATCAGAAGGAAAATAAAAATTAAGGCATCTTGGGCTCATATTGGTAATAGCATTTCTCTCAGGAATTCAGTAATACTGCATTGCCTTTAAAGCAGAATATCTCTTAGACTTGATGATTTGAAATTATAAGTCACTGAAGAACTTCTCGTGAAAACGATATTTGTTTTAAAATTTCTTTTCAAGAATAGTCCTATTGCAATATGTATGAATTTCTTGAATTTTCCTGGAAATGATATTTTATTCATTGAAATGGATTTAATTTTCATTAACATAAATCTCTAATTTTTCTTGGCTCACTGCAATCTCTACCTCCTGGGGTAAAGTGATTCTCATGCCTCAGCCTCCCGAGTAGCTGGGATTACAGGCACCCACCACCATGCCTGGCTAATTTTTGTACTTTTAGTAAAGACAGGGTTTCACAATGTTGGCCAGATTGCTCTCAAACTCCTAGCTTCAGGTGATCCATCTGCCTCAGCCTCCCAAAGTGCTGGGATTACAGGTATAGGCCACTGTGCCTGGCCAGCTTTTCCTGAATTCTTATAAATGCCAATGCCTGAAATGGAATCTGACATATAAAAAATTACTGGAAGAAATTTTATTATTTTGCATTTGAAAACCATGAAAAATTATTAGACCAGAGTCTCAGAAAACTTGTAGATGTTACTTTAACTACTCTAAATGTCAGACAAATACAAAACTATTAAAAGACAAGCTTCAAATATTAAGACAATTTAAAAGCAAAGCTATACACGTTTGCTTTTTGTCTAGAGTTTCAAGGTAAAGAGGAATAATCATTTAGATGATGCTTAAGCTATGCTTATGTATACTTAGAGCAATTCTCCAAAATAAAAAAGTTTAATACTTAAATACATGATTAAAATAGACACATCCAATGTCAATACAGACTTTACTCAGAAATAGCTTTTGAAGTTTCTTCTACCCTATAAATAGATTTTATTTTATGGCTGGCAGAAGTAAAAATTACGACTTTTTGCCAAGAACAGAGAATAATCTCAAATGGGGACTGTGGACTCAGTTTTATGTTCAAAGCTGTGTGAACCTCATCACTGACTTTTCACAAATCCCTGTGTCCACATGCTCCAAACCACCCACTGCGAGTTCAGCAAAGAACTCTGAGAGCATCTTTCAGTGGGAAAGTAGAAACTGATTTTTACATTTCCTTTGAGCCAAACCAGCTGTTTCTTCTTTAAAGATTTCCCTTAAGGATTCCCATTTTACGACTAAGTCTAACCAATTTTTTTTTGGCAAGTAAGAGTTGTGGGAGTGTATCTGTCATCATAAGGAAATCAAAGCCAGAAATGCCTTCTGCCATGGTGGGTAATGTTAAACATTTCAAGGAACTTTATATTATAAAACTTGTCAAACATAAAAGGAAAGGAGCAATATAATAAATTCCATGGACCCATCATATAGCATCAATATTTATCAACATTTTATCAATTTTTTATATATTTTTCCCATACCCACTTACACTAGTGTTTGAAAGCAGAACACAGATAATAAATATCTTACCTGTTTTCTATATATTTCTAACAGGTAAAGCCTTTATCATTTAATATTTAGTATGTGTTTGTTCAGATTATCTCATTAGATTCTATTTCAAAAAACACATATGTAAACAAAATAGAGAAAAAGGAAGCCCTTGCAATGTGATTGACACTTCTGAGTAGTGTGATCCCAGTTCATGCCTATTGTCTGGCATAACTATTAAATAAAACTTCCCCTCATAAAATTGTCTCTGTTTAGAAGATAAATTCTATGATTCACAAGCCTCTTTTTATTTATAATAGTCCTTCTCCTTTTGTTTATGAATATGTTTTTTAAAGAAACTGTATGATTTTCTCTGTGAAATTCTCCACCTTCCGGATTTAGCCAATTTCATCTTGGTTCTTTTGTTTAACCTATCTGTCTCCAGAATCCTCTGTGGACTGGTAGTTTGACTTATTCCATGTTTTTTTTCTAATCGAGATATAATTCACATACCATAAAATTCACCCTTTTAAAGTATACAATTCAGTTGTTTCAGTACATTCATAAAGCTGTGCAAAGGTCACCTCTACTTAGTTTCAGAACGTTTTCATCATTCCCAGAAGGAAACCCTGTATATTAGGCAGTCACTTCTCCTTCTCCCCTTTTCCTTACTCTAAGTGGCAATCACCAATAAACATTCTGTTTCTCTGGATCTGCCTATTCTGGGCATTTTGTATTAGTGAAGTCATATATTCGGTCTTTCTGTCTGGCTTCTTTCATGTACCTTAATGTTTTCAAGGCTCATCCATTTGGTAAAAAAGATAAATACTTTTTCCCCCTTTTTTTGGCTAGCTTTATATATATATATATATATATATATATATTAAAGTCACATATATATATTATATAATATATATATAACTTCTTTTTTGAGACAGTCTCGCTCTGTCACCCAGGCTGGAGTGCAATGGTGCAATCTCAGCTCACTGCAACCTCCATCTCCTAGGTTCAAGCGATTCTCATGTCTCAGCCTCCCAAGTAGCTGGGATTACAGGTGTACACCACCACACGTAGCTTGTTTTTGTATTTTTAGTAGAGACAGTGTTTTGCTATGTTGGCCAGGCTGGTCTCAAACTCAGCCTCAAGTGATCCTCCCACCTTAGCCTCCCAAAGTGCTAGGATTACAGGCATGAGCCACCATGCCTGGCCACATTTTTTTTATTTATTAGCTAATTGACATTTGGATTGTTTCCACATTTTTGGCTATTATGAATTATGCTGCAGTGAACATCGGTGTACAAGTTTTTATGTGAATATGTTTACAATTATCTTGGAATATACACTAGGAGTGACATTGTTAGTAATATGATAACTCTATGTTTAACTTTTAGAAGAACTGTCAAACTATTTTCCAAAGTAGCTGCATCCTTTTACATTTCTGCCAACAGTACATGAAGCTTCCAGTGTTTCCACATCCTCAAGAAAATGTTACTGTTTGTCTTTTTAATTATAACCATCCAAGTAGGTGTGAAGTTTATCTTGTGATTTTGATTTGCATTTTCCTAATTGCTGTTGGGCATCTTTTCACATGTTAATTGACCATGTATTTTTTTTTAGAACAGTTTACTTACATATTTTTGTGTTATTTTTAGAGTTTTAAGAATATATGTTGATACTAGAACTTTGTCAAACACATAGTTGGCAGATATTTTCTCCTATCCCACAAGTTGTCTCTTCACTTTGATAAATACTCTTAAAGTATAAAAGTTTTCATTTTGATAAAACTCAATTTCTGTTTTTTAATTGGTTGCTTTGTGCTTTCAGTGTCATATTTAAGAAATCATTGCCTAATTCAAGATCTGAAAGATTTACACCTATGCTTTCTTCTCAGAGTATTATAACTTTAGCTCTTACATTTAGACTTAATGTTGAGTTAATTTGATGGTAAGAGATAAGAGTCCAACTTCATTCCTTTGCAAGTAGCTGTCCAGTTGTCTCAGCACCATTTGTTGAAGAGACTGTTTTTTAAATTAATTGACCAAGATGTATGAGTTTATTTCTGGACTCTTAATTATATTCTCTTAATCTACATGACTGTTCTTATGCCAGTACCACACTGTGCTGATTCCTGTAGCTTTGTAGTAAATTTTGAAATCAAGACAGGTGAGTCTTCCAACTTTGTTCTTTTGCAAGACTGTTTTGGCTACCATGTTTCTTATGTTTCCATATGAATTTTAAGATCATCTTGTCAGTTTCCCTCCTTCTGGGATTTTTTTTTTTTTTTTTTTTTTTTGGTTAGAGCTAGGGTCTTACTATATTACCCAGGCTGGTCTTGAACTCCTGGGCTCAAGATATCGTCCCACCTAGGCTTCTCAGTGTGAGCCACCACACCCGGCCCCCTTCTGGAACTTTGACTCAGGTTCTGTTGAATCTGTAGGTCAATTTGAAGAGTATTGGTATCTTAATATTAAATCTTCCAATTTGTGAACATAGGATATTTTTCTGTTTAGTTAGATCTTCAATTTCTTTCAATAATGCTTTGGATAAAACAAGTACAAAGTCCTGCACTTTTTTTTTTTTTAAGACAGAGTATGGCTCTGCTGCCCAGGCTAGAGTGCAATGGTGCCATCTCAGCTCACTGCAGCCTCTACCTCCAGGATCATGTGATTCTCCTGCCTCAGCCTCCCAAGTAGCTGGAACTACAGGTGCATGCCACCATGCCTGCTAATTTTTTGGTATTTTTAGTAGAGACAGGGTACATGCCACCATGTCTGGCTAATTTTTTGGTATTTTAGTAGAGGCAGGGTTTTGCCATGTTGGCCAGGCTGGTCTCAAACTCCTGGCCTCAAGTGATCTGACTGCCTTGGCTTCCGTAAGTGCTGGGATTACAAACGTGAGCCACCATGCCCGGCCTGAAATTCTTTTGTTAAAACTTTCTATGCATTTTTTTTTATCCTATTGCAAACTCAAATTCTTTGTTGATAATGTACAGTCATATATTTGACTTTTATATATTGGTCTTATATCCTACCAACTTGCTGAACTACCTTATTAGCACTAACTTTTTTGGATAGATTCTTTAGGATTTGCTATATACAAGATTATGTCATCTACAAATAGAAATAGTTCCTTCATTTCCAGTCTGAGTGTCTCTATTAATTTTTCTTGCTAATTGCCCAGTTAGAACTTCCAGAAAATGTCAGATACAATTAACAAGTGCAAACATCCTTGTCTTATTCATTTTAGGAAGAAATTTTTAGTTTTTCACTAAAACTTTCTTAAGTATGATACTAGTTGTAGGTTTTTTTTTTAAAAAAAAAAAAAAAGGAGACTTCTGTGTCAAGTTCAGAAGTTCCCTTCTGTTATTAGTTTGTTGAATAATTTTATCATGAAAGGTGAACTTTACTCAAATGCGTTGGCTACATCTAATGAAATGAAAATGGTTTCTTCTATTTTCTTCTGTTAATATGGTATATGGATTCATTTTTATACATTAGTTAACACTGCATTTCTGGAATAAATCCCACTTGGCCTTAGTGTTTACTACTTTTTATATATTGCTAGAGTCAGTTTGCTAGAATTTTATTGAGGATTTCTGCATCTCTGTTGATGAGGTATATTGATACACAGTTTTCTTGTGGTATCTTTGGTTTTGATATCAGAGTAATTCTGACTTCACAAAATGCATTGGGAAATGTTTCCTTCTCTATCTTTTGGAAGAGTTTGTAAAGAATTGATTTAACTCTTTTTTAAATGTTTGTGGGCTTTCCTCTGTGGGAATTTATCAAACATTTTTTAAATAGATTATTTTTAAAGCAATTTTAGAGTAACAGCAATATTGAGCGAAAGTCACAAAGCTTCCCGAACTACATGCTGCCCCTATATGTGCATAGCCTCCCTCATTATCAACATCCCTTACCAGAATGGTACATTTGTTGGAATCAGTGAACCTGCATTGACACATGATTATCACTGAAAGTTCATAGTTTAGAGTTCAATTTTGATGTTATATATTTTGTGAGTTTGGATCCATGTTTAATGACATGTATTCACCATTACAGTATCATTCAGAGTAATTTCACTGCCTTTAAAGTCTTCTGTACCCTACCTGTTTATCTCTCCCAGCCCACTAACCCTTAGCAACCTCTGATCTTTTTGTCTCCATAGTTTTGCCTATTCCAGAATGTCATATAGTTAGAATGGTACAGTATATGTAGCCTTTTCAGACAGGTTTTTGTCACTTAGTAATAAACTTTAAAGTTTTTTACCATGTCTTTGTAGTTCATTTCTTTTCAGCACAGAATATTATTCCATTATCTGGATGTATCACAGTTTATCCATTCACATACTGAAGGACATCTTAGTTGCTTCCAAGTTTTGGCAGTTATGAATAAAGCTGTCATAAATGTTAGTATACAGGTTTTTGTGTGGACAAAAGTTTTCAGCTCCTTTGAATAAATACCACAGAGCACAGTAGCTTCATTAATAAGAGTAAGAAATATTTTTCCTAGTTTGAACCTTGTTTTTTTTATTCTCTTGACAGTGCCATTTGCAGAATAGAAAGTTTTAATTTTAATGAAGTTTAGATTATTGGTTAATTCATGAACAGTATTTTTGGTATTGTATCTAGAAAGTCAGCACCAAACCCAAGGTCATCTATATGTTCTGTGTTATCTTCCAAGAGTTTTATGGTTTTGCATTTTACATTTAGGTCTATGACCCATTTTTCATTAATTTTGTGAAAGCTGTAAAGACTGTGTATAAATTCACTTTTTTTGCATGGAGTTGTCCAGTTGTTCCCATACCATTTGTTAAAGACTATCTTTGCTTTATTATATTGCTTTTGCTACTCTGTCAAAGATAAATTGATTATATTTGAGTGGTCTGTTTCTGTACTCTATTCTGTCCCATTGATATATTTGTCTATACTTTCACCAATGCCACACTATCTTGGTAACTTGAGCTTCAGAGTAAGTCTTACAATCATATAGTGTCAGTCCTCTGACATTGTTTTTCTCCTTCAGTATTGAGTTGGCTATTCTTTTGCATCTTATTACTAAGTGACAAAAATCAGTCTGAAAAGGCTGTATATACTGTATCATTTATTGGTATTTTGCTTCTTTGATATAAACTTTAAAATCAGTTTGTCAGTATCCTCAAAATCTTGCTGGAATTTCGATAGAGAGATTGCACTGCATTTCTAGATTGAGTTAGAAATACTGCCATCTTGACAATACACATCTTCCTATCCATGAACACGGAATATCTCTATTTCTTTTATATCCTTCTTTAGAATTTTGTGTTTTCCTCATATAGACTTTGTACAAATTATAGATTTGTACATAAGTATTTCATTTTGGGGGTGCTGATGATAATGTATTTTTCTCAAATTCTTGTGTATTGCTGATATGCAGAAAAGTGAGCAGCTTTTGTATACAAAACTTGTTTTCTACAACCATGTTATAATCACTTATTAGATCCAGTTTTTTTTTAAATTTATTTAACTTTAGGTGCATACTATATCTGGCATTTCTCCCCATGTTATCCCTCCCCACCCTCCCCTCCCTCCCCTCCTCCTGCTGTCTCTCCCCTACCGCCCCCTCAACTGCCCCCAGTGTGTGATGCTCCTCTCCCTGAGTCCACGTATTCTCATTGTTCAACATCCACCTATGAGTGAGAACATGTGGTGTTTGTCTTTCTGTTCTTGTGTCAGTTTGCTGAGAATGATGGTTTCCAGATTCATCCAAGTCCCCACAAAGGACACGAACTCATCGTTTTTTATGGCTGTGTAGTATTCCATGGTGTATATGTACCACATTTTCTTTGTCCAGTCTAGCATTGATGGGCATTTGGGTTGGTTCCAGGTCTTTGCTATTATACACAGGGCTGCAATGAACATATGTGTGCATGTGTCTTTATAGTAGAACGATTTATAATCCTTTGGATATATACCCAGTAATGGGATTGCTGGGTCAAATGGAATTTCTATTTCTAGATCCTTGAGAAATCGCCACACTGTCTTCCACAGTGGTTAAACTAATTTACACTCCCACCAACTGTGTAAGAGTGTTCCTATTTCTCCACAT